>JBAMBJ010003304.1:0-47565 GCA_037043495.1 Drosophila recens | reverse complement strand
AAATTGCATAAATTTTAAATGCAATTATTGATTAATTTCTAAACTCCAACAACTTTTGTAGAAACACAAGAAACTAAGAATAAAATATTTTTAGATTAAAACATTTTTTTAAAGCTATATTTTAAATTGCACAAATTTTAAATGCAAATATTGATGAATTTCTTAATTTTGAATATTTTTTAAAAACAAACAAAAATGAACTCGGAATAAAATTTGAAGAAAAATAAAAAAATAAAAAAAATGTATCACAGATAAGAAATTTAATAGTTTATCAAGTTCATCAGCATCATAGTTTTTTAAATATTCTTCCAAAACGCCACACAAAACAAAAAAACTCAAACGCAATTTTCTTTCAGTTTGGCACAAATCTATTATACTTATATTTTTTATAGAAAGGTTAATTAATTTGCTCAGCAACAAAAAAAAAATGCTATTGAAATAACATAAAAATAAACGTTTAATTAAGCGCACGATATTTCAAAAAAGTTCGAGAACGAGCGAAAAATGCACGAAAAATTTGTAATTTTGTAATTGCATTCGAGAAAAGTTGTTCATAAACTTTTATGCAAATGCATGAGCAAAATTAATTATTAATGTATATAAATATAAATTAGCCATTTGCACATTTTCACACATTTTCACACATTTTCCATTTCCAATTGCCCCAAGCCAATTTCCAACTGGCATTTGTAAGTACTATTTATTTATTTTAATTAAGTTTCAATATCATTTGGATTTTCAATTTTCGGTTTCATTTTCGGTTTCGGTTTCGGTTTCAGTTTCAATCGCCCACATATTAAATTATTCTTTTATTTATTTTGTTATTGTTGTTGTTGTTGTTGCTGGGCATTGTTTAAACATTGTTAACGCGCTTTAATTCAATTTGCCGCATTGCATTTAATTGATTTTGGAGGCAGCTTAATTGCATTTCATTGTAGCCCTTCAGCGCAACACGCGTGGTAAACTCACATTTCTCAGCTACGTTTAGCTGTATCTATGTGTGTGTGTATCTTTTTTTTGTATATATATGAAATGTATCTGTGTATCTTTCCGTGCTCAATCTGAGCGCTGCGTACTTTATCGTGTCGCGATCGTCACATAACTGATGGAACCGGCAAACGACAAGCGTCGACAACGAAAACAACGACAACGACAGCTCCAAAAAAATAAAACAACAATAACAACAACAACAACAATAACAGAAAACAACCCCAGCCGAAGCCGCAAATTGAACGTAAGACGATCAAGAAAACAAACGACGACTACAACGATCTTCAAAAAAGTTCCAATACGAAACGATTCCGCCTCCGATGCGATCCCATGCGATGACGAAGACGCAGCCAGAACCCCATTCGAAAGGTTTCATATTCCCCCCTTTAGACAGTGGCTAAAATTGCTAAAATAACGAGCAGTTTTGTCATAAGTTTTTTGCAATATCAAAGGGTTTATTTAATATAAATATATACCTGAAGATATCAGTACATAAACCGTGTAAATTTTTTTATTATATTACTATTATAGTTTTTAAATATTAAAAAAGTTTTATATACTTATGAGATGAAACAAATTTAAATTTGATTATATTTATTTATATTAAATAAAAATAGGTACAACAGTTTTAAAGATCTATTACAATTCCATGACGCAGTCAGTTTATTAAATTAAAGTTACCAGAACATTAAGAATTATTCTATAAGTCCCTAAGTTTTTTTTACTATTTATTATGATCTATTTTTATAAAAAAAAAATACAATTTTTGCCAGAAATTTACTCAATATGCATATTTTTGACATATGGACTTCAAAATTATTGCTTTAGAAAGTTTTTTGTACATTTTTAAATCTAAAATTTAAATAAAACAAATTAAAAAAAAAAATTAATAATTCATATTAAAACAAGCTTTAACGAAATTTAAAGTGCAAAAGTTGAAAAGGTTTCGTATTCCACGCAAAAAACTATTTCTTATTTTACTTTTAAATACATACTCATACCTTAAACTTATGTCATGTATAAACAATTTCTAGGCTCGTAATTTTGAATAAGCATCAGTATCTAGACGTTTTTCCCACTGTACTTTATTCGAAGGGCTATTTCTCAACTTTCCCCATTCACTTGCCCCAAAGTGCAAAGTTCAGTTCGTTGAAACGATTAGTCTCGAGTTGATTTCCCCTACTTGCATTAATTAACAGCAAGTGATTTGACATTCTTAACAAATAATTAGCTCACACATTGGCTGACTTTATGTAGTTATTAGATAGCGAAAAAAAAAAACATTAGCTTGTACAGCTTGTCTAGTCTATTGATTCATAATCGCCTCTACTGTAATAAATAAACTGATGAACAAGTCTCTGAAACTGAATCTAAATATAGATCCACTTAAAAGCCTAACCCAACAATCTCAATATATTATAGTTAACCGTATAATTATTAACCTAAGTAGCCTCAATTAGACTTGAGCTTTTCATAACTTTGTCGCCAGGGAATAAATGTTTCTGGGATTTAGATTTGATAAAAAAACTACTTTAAAACTCTCAGGTTTTATGATAGTCTATCCTATAATTAATATCCTAATAAACTAGCCTCAATTACTTTTTACATAAGATTACTTAGTATAAAAGCAGATGTCACAATGAATGACATTTTATCAAAACAAAAATAAAACCTCTTAACGTAAAATTAAATTGATTGACAAAATTATTCTTATTACTAAGTAGCAACTATTGTGATTAACAATTTTTGAATCATATATGTATATGTATAATTTGTTGTATTAATACTAAGAAAGTGACAAAATTATTATTATTACTAAGTAGCAACTATAGTGATTAACAATTTTTGAATTATATATTTGTATAATTTGTTGTATTAATACTAAGAAAGTGACAAAATTATTCTTATTACTAAGTAGCAACTAACAATTTTTTAATCATGTATATGTATAATTTTCTCTATTTTTAAGTTTGTCGTCTAGATTTGTGTTCTTTCTCCTGAATCTGAAGCGAGATATATTTTTAATATAATTATTAATATTATATTTATCAGACCTTGTTTCTGTTCCCCATTTTACTCTTTTTTTCAAAACCGCAACCTCAAAAACAAACCAAGAAATTTGGAATCAACTTACAGCACATTTGTGATTTCCGACCTTTCCTAAAAGCACGCAACAAATTATGCGAGAAAATTAATGTCAACATCTAAAAGTATGCTACGGTTAAGCGTCTGAAAACGGAACAATTTTTTCTGAAACTTTTGAGAAAAGTTTTTTCGGCCGAAAAAAGACAAGTTTTTTGTTTTTGAGCTAGAGCTTTGAAAAAAATGTTAGAAATTTTGTTGAATTTTTCTCGAATTTCTGATATCTTTTTTTTCTCAATTTTATTTTTATTTCTCAATTTTTTTTGGTTTTTTTTTTAATTTTGACACCAAACTAATTTTAAAATAAAGTTAGTTAATTTACCGAATTTTGCATTTTTGTTTTTTTTTAATTGTTTTTATTTAATTTTTAATTGATTTTTGAAAAGTTCACGTTTTCACGTGTGAAATGTTATTAAATTGCATACTTTTCGGCATCCGTAAAATTATGTTGCACAAATGTTGCATAGTTGCGACACCTGACATAGATGGCGCCACAACTGGCCTTTTGCAAAAGCTCAAAATTATATTTGCAATATTATTACATGGTAAATATATAACAATATACTAATGAACCGTTACTTACTTATTAACATTTCTACACGTGGAATTATCACAAGAGTTTGCGGAAAACACTTGAAATACCAAAATACCCGTGAGTCAACGCAGCGGTTTTTTGATCGGGTCTATTAAGAAATTGTGACAATTTCCATTTCCGTTTCCGGCCAAATGGAAAACCTCGCTCAGGATGCCGCACACTTTATAGATTTGTGCAGGAAATTGCGAGTATTCAACGGAAATTTCAACATTTTCACTCGTGCGAAACTTGCACGTGGTGTGAAAAACGAAAATCGAGGGGAAAGGGGAAAGGGGACTCGGACCCGGGTCAAATAGAGCTGATAGTCTTAACACTTAAAAGATAGTCTTAAGTTAAAATGATAAGACGTCGCGTCATTCACATTATTATCAATGGATGTAGTTTGCAAAAAAAATATATTGCAATAGATGCAAATTTTTGAAAAGTTGTCAAGCAAATCGAAATGGGGAAAGCACCCGAAATAATACTAAATAAAACCCAGAGTCGAGTTAACCGTTCAGAACATTGGGGCTGACTCATGATATTACTTTGGGAGCATGCAGTGAGAATCAAAATATTTATAAACAAATGTCTTAGCAATTCCAAAAAAAGACGCATACTCACATTCGTCTAGTATAAACAATCGAGTGCTTTGCCATTTTGCATATTGATCTGAATTTGTTGTTCTCTATACCCTATAAAAGGGTATATTGACTTATTCTACGAATATTTGCTTATAGCATATATTTTACAATTATGATAATTACTTATAATTATTACTTATTATTATAATTTGTTGTTCTTCATACCCTACAAAAGGGTAGATTGACTTATTCTACGAATATTTGCTTATAGCATATATTTTACAATTAAGATAATTACTTATATTTATTATGGAATACAAACATTTTTGGTCTGAATTTTTTTTTTAATAATAAAAAAATTTAATATAATAGTTTAAGTAAAATAGTTTGGAAATCATTGTATTTACAAGGTAATTTATAATTTCTATTTATTTATATTAATCTTTTGATTTATATATTATTCTTAAAGTTAGAAACATTTCGAATGATTACTATACAATTGTAATTTACAATATTCACAAAATTACTTATTTTTTATATTTATTTTAATATTGCAACTAATTCATTTTATTTCAACTATTTATACTAACTTAAATTTCTTACATTATATATTTTTAACATATATTTTAACAGCCCAGTTAATTTTTGTTTTTATATATATTTGAGAGCTAAAAATTAATTTTATACATTTTCAATTTTAAATATTGTAGTTTTTTAACTAGGACTTTACAGAATTTTGATACTTGAAACTATATTTACTGGGTTCCTTATTACGAGCACTTAAATAAGTGCTCTTTAAATTTAGCATACTTTTTGGGGAACTTGAACTCTTAAATTTAGGGTATCTGCTAGTCCAGCAGTCGATACGGTTAATAATTCTGCGTTGTGGGCCAAGCGATAAGCATATAAAAACATCAACAACATCATTTTATATAAATTCTTAAATTTACAGTAGAGAAAGCGCGCAAATGTCGTAAGTACATTCATTTGTGATTAAACACACTCTCGCACACTTACACACACACACATACACACACTAACACCCACACACACACTGAGACAGATAGACAGACACACCATGTGTTTCAATTGTTGAAATGAAGAAAGATTAAACATTCGAATCGCATTCGCTTCAGTTGCGCATCAAATCTTGACAACGTCGGGCCAAAGTGAATAAAAAATATATTAAAAATTTACGAGAAAATATTGAATAAAATAAATCAATAATAATTACAATAAAATGGAGTCAACGCGATTGGGAATCATATTAATGATGCTATTTGGAATAAGCCAAGCAACGCCGCTAAACAGAAGTAAGTTGCGAATCGTAAATGAGACTGAAGAATTTTAAGAAAATTAAAATCTAGTAAAAATTACTTGGATTAAATGGGAAAATTTTAAATGTCATATCTGAAATAACTCTTATTGACTTCAATTTTTTTTTTTAATTTTTTACTTTAAAAAACCACATATCAAAAAATCCAAAAAAAAATATACAAAAGTAAAAGCCCCAGAAAAATTATTAATTATAAAATATCAAAACTTATAATATAAGCTGATTTTAATTTTTTTTGATTAAAATATAAATTACAAAAAATTATATTGTTTATTAAAACATTCTTCTTAAATATGTGCAATATTTAAGTTTAATACTTTAATACACAATATAGTTTTTTGTTATTTTTATTTTAAGTATTTTCTATTATATTTGTGTTGATTTTAATAACTATGTGCAAAAATTTAAAAAATAAATGAAATCTAGTAAAAATTAATTTGATTAAATGGGAACATCTTAAATGTAATATCTGGACCAACTTTAAATTTTTTTAAATTTAATTACCAAAAAACTTTAAAAAAAATACAAAAAGTACAAGCCCCAAAAAATGTAAAATTGTCAAATATCAAAACTTATTAAAGAAGCTAGTTTTAAATTTTTTTTTTAGTTAAAATAGAATGCACATATTTAGTATATTATTTTAATACACAATATATTTTTTTGTAATTTTTATTTAAAGTATTTTCTAGGATATTTGTGCTGATTTTATTTAATATGTGCATTCCTTTTCAAAAAAATGTTGATTTTTTTGATTATTAATGGCGATAACTGATAACGATAACTCTTCTAGCATTGTCCAGCAAGCGTTACAATATACAATTCTGCGCGGATACGTACAGTGGGCGACAACTCTATGTCGGCGAGATCTTCACACGACCCGGCCAATGCATCCGCGTGCAATGTTTGGGCACGTTGCAGCTGTGGGAGGACAGGTGGGTTGTCAACTCAGGCAAAATAATATTCGAAACAAAATGTGGCAACCGTGTTCGTAATCCGAACAGTGTTGCCAACTCTTCGGGACATGAAAAAGCCAAAATAGCCTTTGAAGAAAGCTGAAAATAGATTTAAAAAAATTAATAGCTAAAAAAAAACGCTAGAGTAGTAAAACGATATTTTTTTTGGAATATTTTGATGGAAAAAAATTCAAACAATTCTAGGAGTAAATGCAAAAAAAAAATGTTAAAATCTCTTCGCTAATATTTTTTATGACTTTTTAAAATTCGCTAAAAAAAATGCTATTTTAACCCCTTTTTCCTCTTTCTCATACAAAAAGTGGATTTTAAGCAATTTTCAAAATATTATAAAAAATACTACATAAAAAATAATAAAATCGCGATCGAATCATAATTTGTGAAATACCTCGTTAGTGATGGTATAAAGCTCGATTCAATTGATTTCATAGCTAAAAACGATAAAATTTAATGCTCTTTTGGCCTATCGATTTTTTTTCCCCATTCAAATGGAAAAAATACAATGTATTTAAGTGTGACATTGTAAAGCATAAAAATACATGAAATTTCCAGATATTTTTAAAAGGCTAAAATTATTTTTGAAGTAGCTAAAATTCCCGCTACCCGCTGTTTAACAATTTATCCCGAATTTACCAGTTGCAACCCACTAAATCTTTTAAGAAAATAGCTAAATTGGCAACACTGAATCCTGCTAATCCGCCATCTTCTATTTCTCTCTCTCTTTCCTCTCTCGTTGCAGCTGCCAAGTGCCAGCGGGTCTAAAAGGAACTTGCGTTGCTCTGCCCGCAACTGAGGCGAATCTCGATTATCCGAAATGTTGCCCACTGTACGAGTGCAAAACATACGAATCGAACGCGCGGGGGGAAGTGGAGCAAACGCATACGTATAATCACAGTGGCAAATTGATTCAAACGAATGTGGCCGAGGTGGTTTTCATCAACAAGAGCCGGCGAATGGGATCAGCAGATGTGCCCACTGCCCCAGTCCGCAAATATCAGGTGTAAACATACACTTACACTTAGCACTGCATTTATTCGTACACTCGCAATATTAAATTATTTTACTTCATACAAAACAAATCGCTTTTTTTTCAACATGATTAGAGAATATTTTTTATTGGTCAATTAGGTTTATTTTGTCGTATATATTAAGTCCAAAAACCAGGGACCGTAACGATTATAATTTTTAAAATATAAATTATTAAATAAAATTTATTTTTTGATTTTTATCCAAAAAAATTAAATTAAAACTCTTATTTTACGATCTAAATAAAAAAATTATAAATAATAATTAAATTTCAATTTTAATTTAAAAATTATAATTTATTATAATTTATTATTATTCTTCAATTTTTATTATAAAAGTTGAAAATAAGAATTATTCTTAAATTTTTATTATAAAAGTTGAAAAATAAAAATTGACTGTAAATGTTTTTTGATTTGGAAGGCGTATTTCCAACAGTCACATGTATATACAAAGTCATAACTTTTATAATAAAAATTTAAGAATAATTCTTGGTTTCAACTTTTATAATAAAAATTGAATAATAACTTTTATTTTCAATTTCTAAAATAAAAATTGAAAAATAACTTTTATTTACAATTGCTTAAATAAAAATGGAAAATAAAAGTTATTTTCCCATTTAAAAATAACTTTTATTTTTAATTTTTATAATACAAATTTAAAAACTAACTTTTATTCTATAATTATTAGATAAAAATTGGAAATAAAAGTTTATCCAGTTTCGTATAACTCCTTTTTGCTGTCCCTGTCAAAAACTGAGCGTATGAATAAATATTGTGCTGACTGTATTAGTACATGTATGTGCATTTGTATGTGTGTGTGTGTGTGCAGGTCCTTTATTGTGTGATGCTTGAATCAATTAGGCCGAAATTAGTTATACATTTGCTGTACTGTTATGTATTGTTTATTTGTCTATGCCAATTATATGAAATGTTCCAAACATAATTCACTTTTACAACATCAAAACTTAAATTCTTTTGGCGCTATATTTTTCACTTTGCGCAGGGCTGTTTTACATATCGCTAAATTGTTCGATACCCAACCATCGATAGTTGCAGCAGACAGTAGAGTTGTATCGTATCGTTCGGACTAAGTTCGATTGAACTATTCACCAAAGTGAACGAACGAACTAAATCCCTGATTGTAGGATGTGCGTCAAGATAGCAACGGTTCTTTAGCAACGAAAAACGGAACTTGGTTCATGAGTCGGAACCAGTTATGAACTTTCTCATTTTTAAGCGTTATTAGACCTTTAATCAATAAACTAATGATGCAGAATAGTAGAAAATTAATTAATCTATAGTTTAAAGCCAAGTTTTGGCCATTCCAGCTTTTCAAATGGGAGAAACAGTTGAAGAAAGAAAGTGAAAACGTGAACATTTACACCATTTCTTAAATAGGTAAGCACAGGAGGAATAGCCTCGAAAACCGCTTATGCACGATGAAAGCCTACAATTTCACCTTTCTAATGGTACAATAAATTAAGACAAAAAAAGATACGTTTTTGAGATATTTGGAAATGAGCGAAGCAACCTCGGTGAAAGTCCCATACAAAATGACCGCCAAAATACATACCTTGTTCTCAATCTATAATATATTATCTTAGGACGAATGGCCTAAATCGCGGCACATATCAAATTAAAGCTACAAGTTTGGGGAAGCTATTGCACCTAAATTTAGAGAATTTTAAGGTACAGTTTTTTAGAAAATTAATTTATTGTAAATCAACCCCCAAATATTTTACGAGCAAGACCTATCGAACTGGTAGCTCCAACGTGAGCTGAACTACAGAAACTGAACTGAACCAACATGAAATGAACAACAGAAAGGCTGCCACCTTCCACAATTTCGTTGCTAACTAAAAACTGAAATGGTCTAAAATGCACGGTATATGAGAGCATCGGCATTAATTTTACGAGCATTTTTTCGTTCGGATCGTCAAAAACACAGGTTAAATGGCTGAGAAATTAGCATTTTTGTTTTTTTTTGTTTTTTTTTCTCCACACCTAAACATGCATAAAACTGTGTGGCAGCATTTGTACATAAATGAAAAACGGCAACACTTTCAATTCCTAAAATATAGCTGCGCTTAAAAGTGCGCTTACGAAAGATGGAGTCTGGGAACTAAACAAAAAACAGAGAAGCAATGATGACGCAGCTAAGGCGGAAAGCTCCAAATCTTCGTCAACAGATCAGCCAGCGAGTACACGACGATTCGAGCCCCATCAGATGGCCATAGCCGGCATTGTGAAGGCGAAACACCATCGCACTCTTTACACACACATGGCCAGCACGGAAGGCCTTTTTGCAGGAATGCCTGCCATCCAATACATCAGAGCTGGAGCCTGCTGGAACGCGAATACGGGTTTACTTGCGGAAGGAGCATTGGCGGCAGAGTGGAGGGTGAGCTTGTGGCCTTCGACAAGCGATGGAACCTGCTGCTGAAGAACGCAGTTGAGATATCGCAGCGTCCTAAGTATAAATATGGTAAACAGAAGATCCATGGCACCCCCGCGTCAAAAGAGTGCAGTGCACGACTTCTTCAGCTAAGCATCTCTCTGCCCGTTGTGCACGTCAAGAGTCTGAACCGGAAGAATGTCCATCTGCGGCGCGATATCCCCCAGCTGATGGTACACGGAGAGAATGTTGTCTAAATTAGTTGTATTGACCATACAAAAGACTAAAATGTAATTTAATTTTGTTTATTGTATTATTTCAATTTGTGTACACCATGGGCACGCACTCCTCGGCTGCCAGATGAAATGAATCATCGTCCATTAAATGCTGCAAGCTCTCGTTTGGATAGCTGCAAAAGATTAAAATAATAATTGTTAATCTATTTGGACTTATATATTGTATAGCTTACTGTTTGGAGGGACTCTAATCGCTCAGCATAGTAGCTGGAACTGTAGCGGAGGCACACTCTGGTGCCCTGATATGACACCGAACCGTATCCTCAAAAAGCCTAGTAATGTATTTCCATACCACACTGCCACTGACACTGCTTCTGCGGGGCGTTGAGTTCTCGGCGTTCTGCCACATGATTTTGTTTTAACACTGGTCGTTTCGTAATGTTGTGTCAGCGCTGCAGGTGCGTAATCACGTTGGCCGTCCCATTGAATCGCATTTTTCTATTACAGATGTAGCTTGCAGAGAACTCTGTTCTTGGCCAGCTTTTTAGCTGGATCCTCGGCGCTCCATTTTACACGACGCCGTTTCATTTCCCCAGCGAACGTTTCTCGGTATTCGGTTTGCCTAGAATTTGTAGAGATGCTTAAGGAGTCACTGTAGATTGTCCATACTTACCAGTCCATCTATTTTCTCAACGTGAATGCGTTTTAGATGCTTTGTAATATTGGAAGCGTTGCCGTTTTTCATTTATGTACAAATGCTGCCACGCAGTTTTATGCATGTTTGTTTTAGGTGTGGTGAAAAAAAACAAAAATTCTAATTTCTCAGCCATTTAACCTGTGTTTTTGACGATCCGAACGAAAAAATGCTCGTAAAATTAATGCCGATGCTCTCATATACCGTGCATTTTAGACCATTTCAGTTTTTAGTTAGCAACGAAATTGTGGAAGGTGGCAGCCTTTCTGTTGTTCATTTCATGTTGGTTCAGTTCAGTTTCTGTAGTTCAGCTCACGTTGGAGCTACCAGTTCGATAGGTCTTGCTCGTAAAATATTTGGGGGTTGATTTACAATAAATTAATTTTCTAAAAAACTGTACCTTAAAATTCTCTAAATTTAGGTGCAATAGCTTCCCCAAACTTGTAGCTTTAATTTGATATGTGCCGCGATTTAGGCCATTCGTCCTAAGATAATATATTATAGATTGAGAACAAGGTATGTATTTTGGCGGTCATTTTGTATGGGACTTTCACCGAGGTTGCTTCGCTCATTTCCAAATATCTCAAAAACGTATCTTTTTTTGTCTTAATTTATTGTACCATTAGAAAGGTGAAATTGTAGGCTTTCATCGTGCATAAGCGGTTTTCGAGGCTATTCCTCCTGTGCTTACCTATTTAAGAAATGGTGTAAATGTTCACGTTTTCACTTTCTTTCTTCAACTGTTTCTCCCATTTGAAAAGCTGGAATGGCCAAAACTTGGCTTTAAACTATAGATTAATTAATTTTCTACTATTCTGCATCATTAGTTTATTGATTAAAGGTCTAATAACGCTTAAAAATGAGAAAGTTCATAACTGGTTCCGATTCATGAACCAAGTTCCGTTTTTCGTTGCTAAAGAACCGTTGCTATCTTGACGCACATGGACTCGAGTCACCGATTGAGCTCAGTAACTGAACTACTGAACTAAATGACCGATTAGTTCGTTCACTAAAAAGTGAACTACTGAACTAAATCCTTCAACTGAACTAGAATCGACAACTCTAGCAGACAGCACGAAACATCGCATTAAGCCTATATCGATATATCGATCACGTCGTCATTGTCACTCTATCGAAAAGTATTGAAGTGTTAGCAAACAAATAAAACATTCTAGAAGAAAATCAAAATAAATAAACAGAATTCTTTTGTTTCCAAGTTACATACTTACAAATTGAACGAAAAACAGTAAATAATCAATTGCGTTACATCAAAAGCTTACTTTTTGGCAATAAAACGTTTAATTCACATACGACCACAACGAATTTCGTCAGAACGACAAAATGTTGCTCAGACTCGCATTAAACACGGCACGTCCCAATCTCCTGTTGGGCAAATCCTCACAGGCCTTTTTGCAGTGCAAGCCGAGCTTGAACAGCGTACGCAGCTATGCACGCGGCCCGGTACGCAGCACCCGTGCACCTGTTGAACAGGTACGCGCGCCGCCCACTCTCAAGGAGAAACTGATGGCGCCGCCAAGTGCCAATGGTAATTAAATCGCATATAAATCATCAATTGTGTAATTAACAATTTTCTTACTCTCTCGCTTAGCTTATTCGATGGGCAAGGGCGCTGTTGCTGGCGCTGCCGTTGTTGGAATGGGAGCTCTGTGCTATTATGGCGTCGGTTTGGGCAAACACACGAGCATCGCGGACAATGCCATGTGAGTGCGAGTGCGAGTGCGAAAGCGAGTGCAGGTGCATGGTGTTACCATGTTAAGGTGCCGTCATGGTGCAATTTCTATAAGGTTGCTTTTTTCGCTACCCTGAGTGCATTAAAAATGTGCAAAGAGGGGAATAATAGTTGAGTTTAAGGAATGCCTTGTGAGTGCGAGTGCAGGTGCATGGTGTAACCATGCTAAGGTGCCGTCATGGGCAATTTCTATAAGGTTGCTTTTTTTCTGTGCATTCAAAATGATCAACGAGGGGTATAATCAGTGTTGTCAGATTAGCTTATTTCGGGCTAGATCTAGCATATTTGAATATGGACTAGCTTATAAAATTAGCAAATAGCTTATAGTCATTAATTTAGCATATTTTGAAGTTCGGTAAAGGTCTAGAAGAAGTAGCCAGTCTCAAAAAAAAAAAAAAAATACACCAAGAAAGAGGGCGATTTATGATACTAGTTTTTTTTTTAATTTTAATACAAAAATGAACATATTAATGAAAACATTCACAAAACAACTATGCAAAAGCTCATTTTGCATTGAAAATTTACAAATTTCAAAATTCAATAATAAAAAAACTAGTGGAGACCCCCTAAAAATATTTTTACCTAAATTCGGTAGCTCAGTGGTTAGAGTCGCCTACGTATCACATAAGTAGAACTTCCAGTTTGAAAAAAAAACTGGGTTCGATTCCCCCCGTCAATATAGTCAAGCATGTGTTTTTAAATTCTTCGGAATGAAACGCAAATATAAAATTACTTCCCGTCATATAAAAAAAAAAAAAAAAAAAACCTAAATTCATTATAAATCGCCCTCTTTCTCTTTCTGTGTGTATTTTTTATTTTTTTTTTTGAGACTGGCTACTGCTTTATTTTTATTTATTTTTTATTATTTTTATTATCAATTTACCATCAATGGGCTCAATAGTTCAATCAACAGTCAATAGTCTTAATCCAAAAAAAGTATAAATATTTATGTGAGGAACAAAATCATGAAATCGATGATATGTTAACTATTTTTATTTCAACAAAAACCTAATGATTTTGTATGTTTTCTTACATTTGGATGAAGCTGGTTTTTCAGCATACTCACTTTTTTTTTTTTTTTTGCTCATTTAAACTTATTTTTACTCAGAATCTAGCTTAACACTAAACTACTGGCAACATTGGGAATAATGGTTGAGTGTAAGGAATATGGCACTATAAATTTTCTACAGTAATTTTTTCAAATTTATATAAAATTCCATACTATGACGCTAAAACGCCACCTTGTTATAAAATTTGTTTCATGATGCAAAATTTTGTTATTATGGTGAAATTACAAATTTAGTTTTGTTTGAGTATGACACCTTATAAATAGAATTCCCATCATCTTCTTAAAAATGCCACTATGGCTATAACTAGACCCTGTATCTAAGATGCACACAGGGTCTATTGGACTATGACAGTCCCTTTTCCACTAGTATCACAATTTATTAAGAATATTTTCTTCATCAGCATGTGGCCACAATATGTCAAGGATCGCATACATTCGTCCTACGGTTTCTTTGGCGCCTCCTGCTTGGTGACGGCAGCTGCTGCCGCCGGCGTTTTCCGCTCTCCGCGCCTGCTCTCCTTGGCCTCTCGCGGTGGTTTACTGGTAAGTCCTAAGAGCGTATGCACAGTGGTCCCACAACTGTTTATTTTTTGACAAACATTCCATTTCAAAAGTTAGTGTATCATGATACATATACACACTTGATCATATTGTAAAAATCCGCATTTGAATTTAAAATTAGAATGTCTTATTTTGGATTTCTTAGCTTTAATTCCAAAATACATGGTTTCTAGTTTGGTTTTTTCAAATTTGCATTCAAAATGTTGGTATTCTTGTCTTATATTATTCTTTATCAGAAACCGTAATCATTAAGTTTTCTTATACAAATTAGAGAGTAATGGTTATATGGATTTTGAGCAATAAAATGTATTAAAATCGGACTATTATCATTAAATTTAATCAAAACGAAGAAAATTCATAAATTGTAATTGTTTTTTGCTCAAAAGCTCACTTTCAATTTAATTATTTACACAAAAGGTGTAGGATTCTTTCCCAATTTTGTTACAAATACTCATGAAAGAAACTCGGACGAATAACCTAAGGCAAACAATGGCCGTGTTCACCAGAACTAATCAATCAGTAATCATGTATTTTGTTTGCTCGATAACTAAGCATCACGATCAGAAAATTTTAGCGTACTATTTTGGTGATGAATTTTCAGTCATCATAATCACAAAACTTGAAATCATGATTGCTAATCACTGCATTTCACCAGAATAATCATGCAAATTTCATCGATTTTCTGTTGTCGATTTGTTCTGGTGAACACGGCCAATTATTTTTTAAAAGTTCTATTATCGATTTTTTTACTTGATTTCAAATAATTTAACTAAAATTGAAGAGAGAAAATTTCATATTTAAATTAACAGGCTATACAAATTCAGATAACAAAAATTAATATTTGAACATAAGAATTTCTAAAAGCTTTTGAGTGTTTTTTATAAAAAAAAAATTAAATTTAAATTGAAAAAAAAATTTTATTTCTGCCAAAAAAATAAAATATTTGCAAGTCAGGACACTGTGGTTAAAGTTAAAGAAATCGCTCGTGACACGCTAGAGACACAATACTTGCACTCACACTAACACACACTTGTCTCTCATCTCTGTCTCTTATTGTCTCTGCCTCTCTCTCTGTCGTAGTGGACATTGGGGTCGCTCGCACTCGTGATTGGCAGCGGGGCCGTGACCCGTTCCATTGAGTACAAAGAGGGACTTGGTCCCAAGCATCTCGCCTGGGCGCTGCACTGTGCCATCTTGGGTGCTGTCATTGCCCCACTGTGCTTCGTTGGCGGCCCGATTCTAACGCGCGCTGCTCTCTACACTGGCGGCATTGTCGGCGGACTGTCCACAGTCGCCGTCTGTGCGCCCAACGATAAATTCTTGTACATGGGTGGCCCGTTGGCCATCGGTCTTGGTGTTGTATTCGCTTCCTCCTTGGCATCCATGTGGCTGCCACCCACCACGGTCCTTGGCGCCGGTAAGTAGTCAATCTCCTAGTAGCTACTTCACAAGTCAAAATTATTAACGTAAATTTAAATCTTTAACGAGCTTCGATATTATCGATTTTCCTGTTGCTGCAAAATTCCGATATACAGTTTGTCAAAAAATTTTTTACACTCCCTTAAAAATTTAATATTTTGACTTTAAATTGGAAAAAATAGCGTATTGTATATATTTGGAAAGGTCATTTAATTTTCGTTCGAATGATGCAAATTGGAATATTTTGAATTTTTGCAAAAGTCTACTTTTTCAACGTTTATCCTCGATTTTTCACAAAAAATATTTTGATGCAAAAAAGTTCTTGGAGCAATTCTAAGAGTAGCTGCAAAAGAAAATTTTTGATAGTATTTATTATAATTTTTTGAGAACTGCAAAAAAGGCACTTTTTGCATGAAAATGAGAAAGTGAGTTAAAATGGTCATTTAAAGGATTTTCGAAATAATATCAAAAATACTAGCAAAAATATTTTTGAAAGTTTTTTTTTGCAAGAATTGTTCAAGAATTGTTTCAAGAATTTTTTTGCACTAAAATTTTTTTTGTAAAAAATCGAGGAAAACAGTTTTGGAAAGTGACTTTTACATAAGTGCGAAATTTTCGAAGGGTACTAAATGGGTTAAGGAAAGTTTTGCGTCATTCGAACGAAAATTAAATGACCTTTCCAAATATATATAATAAGCTATTTTTTTCTTATTTAAAGTCAAAATATTACATTTTTAAGGGAGTGTAAAGTGTTTCTTGACAAACTGTATGTTAATCGCCATTTGGATTCTTTAACGAACCTCGACAACATCGACTATCGATACTATAGATCTTTCAGTTGCTGCAACTCCCCGATAAATGTTAATCGAAATTTGATTTGATTTTTTAGGCCTAGCATCGATGTCGCTTTATGGTGGACTTGTTTTATTCAGCGGTTTCCTCCTCTACGACACTCAGCGTCTGGTGCGCAAGGCCGAGATGTATCCCCAATACGGCTACGCGCCCTTTGATCCCATAAATGCGTAAGTACAAGTTGCAGACGTTTTTTGTTTAAATCTTTATAATAATTTCGTTTAAATTTGCAGTTCAATGTCTATCTATATGGACGTATTGAATATATTCATTCGGATTGTGACCATTATGAGCGGAAACCGTCGTTAATTAATTATCAAAGCAGTTGTGATGCAGTAAAACTAACTTATGATATACAAATATAAATTTAAATAAAGCTATTATTGAGCCTACCCTCATATATTAGGCCATGAAATGTGCATAAATTATGGGTTTTTTATATTTTTAATATGATATCATTATCTGCTGAAATTATTAAATAGAAGGCTTGCAATTGAATTGGAAAAACGAAATATGTATTTTTTTATTCCAATACAATTAAAAATTACGAAATTCCGCCAAGTTTCCAATATTCTAGCTTCAAAATTAGGGAAAATACCAAAAAAAATACTTCCCAAAAAGACCTAAATCTGACAATCGAAGCTGTTATGTGGTAACAAGGCTGCCACTTTCGGTGATTCTTTTTCTGTGAACCAAGGCTGCCACACGTTTCAAGCTTATTCAGAACGATACGACAGCCCTAGACAATTTTGTCGGCAGGACAAAATGTGCAATACGATTTGTGCAGTTGTTAAAAGGTTTTGAGCTTAAAATAATTGAAGCTGTGATTTAAATGCCTGGTTGGCTTTGGCAACAGTGTCACGAATGTCGAATCAAAAACAATAGTTATCGTGTCGAGCACTTTGCAACCCAAAAATAGAAAAAAAAAAAAGAAAACCAACAAAAACAGAACATACACAAAATCTTGCATTTGTTAGTAGTAATAAAAATCTTTAACTTATTGCTGAATAATATTAAACGTGGACAAACGTGTTGCAGGTGTTGCAACGAAGCAGTAGAAGAAACTTTTCAGCTGCAGGCTGCAAATCGGGACTGACAACAACTGCAACGGGTAAGAGAGAGAGAGGAGAGTCAACGGAACCGGCGTCTGTCTGGTCTTGTCTAGCCTGCGCCATGGTGCAATAATTAACAAGGTTGCCGTATGTACATATTTACAATTGTTTGTTTATTATCATTTTATTTGTTGAGAGCAAGACGTATAGTGCAATTATATAGTGTGCTGTAGTAAATTAATATATAAATATTTAAGGTGTAGTTAAAACGTCACCTTGTTAATTATTCCTGCATGGACTGCGAAGCCGCGCCCTTCGTCCTGCGCCGCACAGTGGTTCGCTCGTCGAAAACAAGTGGCAAAAATCATAATAAGCTATAAGTTGTGCTTTGGGGTCACGATTTGACTTTATTAAATGATTCCTTGAGTATTCAAGAAGATGATAAAAAAAAAGAATACAGTCGAACTTCCCTAACTCGAACTTCCCTAACTCGAAGTTTCTCTAACTCGAACAAAATCGAGTGGCAATACTAGGAAAATTTCATACAATTCTACTTCCCTAACTCGAAGTCTCTCTAACTCGAACTTTTTTCGTGGATAATGGTGATTCGAGTTAGGGAAGTTCGACTGTAGTTCATTCCTATAATTATGCCCGACTGGAGTTACAAAATATTTAATATTTCCGGACTTTACTTTTTCGACATAGACTTCATTTTCCAAATGACAAATGTGCTTTTTGCCAAAACATTTGTTTAACTGCATATGGGTATTTCCAGGATCGAGACCGCGACATTCGTACGTCTTTAAATTATGGCCAAAATTAACATATTCTACAATGTTTTTTTTACGTGTTTTATGCATTTTATCAACACTAATTTTACTATAAAAGACCAGCTTTGAAGATTTGTCGTTTTCGAATTATTTAGAGAAAACAATGCATCGCGAACGCGACGAAAAATTGAATTCTTTTGGATTCATCTTAAAAAACGCGAAAGTCAGCGAAATATGGCGAGTAATTTGGAAGAAAATATTCTTAAATCACAATAAAATAATGTAGTTTCCATTTAAAGGAATTATATTGATATATTACTATTATTTTATTTATTCTACAAGTTATTTTAGTGGTTTTCGCGACATCGCAAACGTTACAGGGTGACCAGAAATAACGGAGACAAACATTTTTAACTATAATTTTACTAAACGAGAGAAATTTAGCAAAGCAACAATTAGTAACGATAAAGTGGATCACTAGTAGTAAGATTCTCAGCCGGTTTCGAAATGGTCTCCTCCAGCTGCCATGCACAGGTCCAAACGTGATTTAAAATTGTAGGCCATGGGCCGCAGGTCCTCGGGAGACAGTCGGTTCCATTCCAAGAGCAGCGATTGTATCAGCGCCTACAAACTTTTGTGAGACTTAGCACAGGTCCTGGCCTCCAATATCGACCACACGCTGTAGTCCATCGGGTTGAGATCCGGCGAGTAGGGTGGCCATTCAGCAGACGAGATGAAGTCCGGAAAATGGGTTTTGCACCAGTCTTGCGTCATTTTCGCCTTGTGAGCCGGCCAGAGTCCTGTTGAAAAGTCCAGTCCGCATCGCCGAAGTGCAGTTGGGCCCAAGGAATTACCACGGCGTCGAGAATGTCGTGGCGGTACACTTCTTGGTTTTTTTTAACCCCTTGATCCACGAAAACCAGGGGTTTCTTGCCGCTGGCGCAAATGCCGCCCCAGACCATAACGGACTTCAGATTTTGGCGATGTTTGACAATGGCCGACGTACCCGAAGGTTCGGCGGACCAGATCCTGCAGTTTAGTGGTTGTGAGCCTGCTCGACGGTTACCAGCTTCTCATCCGTGAGAAGGACGCGCTCCTATCGCTGACCTGCGGCCCGACGCTTGAGTTGGTGGCATCTTTGCAGTCGCACGCGCTTGTTTTCATCCGTGAGGATCTGAAATTTTTTGAGCTTGTACGGCTTGAGTCCAAGGTGCTTCTTCGCCATTTACCAAACAGAATCACGTTTCATTCCGGTCTCACGGGCAATTTTCCTCATGGAGACCCTCGGATTTCGCATCACCCGCTTTCGAATGATTTGACGATTGGCAGAAGTATTGACGGTGCTTTTTTTCCTCTTCCCGGACGATAGCCTTCATGGTCAATCTCATTAAAGTGGCGGGTGGCCTTGGACACAGTCTACCTAGGCACCTCGAGCAAACGAACAAATTCACATTTGCCGTTTTCTTGATGAAACAGCTCTAAAATTGCACAACGTTTACTTGACATTCTGAAACCACAGGAAAATTTAACAGCAATGGATACAAAATGTTGTGACTAGTACAAAAAAGAATAGAGAATACGATAAAATAACATTTAATTAAATCCGGTAACATACTTTTGCTTACGGACATATTAAAGTTTGTCTCCGTTTTTTCTGGTCACTCTGTATAAGATATCTTTCTAGTTTTTGACAAGAATTTGTTCATCAAATTTTATTCGATATTTCGAAAACAGGTTGTAAAACTTGTTTTAAATTAAACTTTCAATATATTTCTATGTGTTACTATCCTACTTAGTGTAATCTTTAGAATACAAACGCTCCATTTTGAAAGTCAATTTTTAAGAAAATGGGCAAAAATATAGAAAAAGTAAATTTATTCCAATGTAGAATCTATATGCTCATTCTATTGAATTTCTTCTAGCGTATATTGCTCAAATAGATAACTTGAATACATTTTTAGAACAAAATTTTACAAGATGTGAGTTTTTGATAAATTTAACGTTTTTGGGCGAGGACTTTCTGTGAAAATGCCCATATAATATTACCGACTAAAATAAGTAAGCTTATTAGTTAACGATTTTTGCCACCAACTTGCAGCAAACAAGCCCACTGTGCGCTAGCAGGACGGCTGTCAAATCGATCAAAGATATTTGTCAAAACTTCAATATCGATAACATTTCGATACAATTTGTTTGACAAAAATAACGATAATCTCACGATGACAAGAGTTTTATAAATTTGAAAACGAAATTTAAATTGAAAATTTTTGAATTTTTGCAGTCAGCATTGCGGTGCAGCCAAAGGAAGAAGAAGCAGTGAGTGAAATGGAGCGTCGTTATTTAAAGAATCCGTTTGCGGATTTCGCGGGCGGCGAGAACACGCCCCATTTGGCCAGCGACGAGGAGCACATCAAGACGCTGATCTGTACGTATGTGGATGCGATCTTGGAGCACTGTCATCCGAACAGCGATGAGGAGGACCAGCGCGGGGATCTGTATGTGGGCAATGCGGGCATTGCGTACATGTTCTGGAAACTGCACAGCTGCGAACCGACCCGGGATCTCTATCCGGCCCTGGAGCACGCGGTGGCCTTCATCCGGAACGCGAAAGCGAATGCGAAGCGATATAAGAAACGCAACTCGGAGCGTTATTCGTTTCTGTGCGGCAATGCGGGCATCTATGCCATCTCCGCCGTAATTTCACAGTCCACACAGAATACGGAGGAGCTGTCGCTGGATTTGGCCAGCTTCAAGTCGGGCATAGCCGCCAGCCAGGAGTTTATGCACACCAAATACGGCTGTGATGAGATTCTGGTGGGACGTGCTGGCTATTTGTCCGGTTGCTATTGGCTGAATGATGTTCTCCCGGAGAAGAAGATCACGGACGATGATCTGGTTTCAATTTGCCAGCTGATCATTCAAAGCGGACGCGAATACAGCAAACTGAATAGCTCGCCGCTCCCTTTAATGTATCAGTATCATGGCACGGAGTATTTGGGCGCTGCCCACGGCCTCTGTGCCATACTCCACATGCTCCTGGACAGTCCCTGGTTTCGCACCGTGCCCATTTCAGCGCCCGCCGCCGAACTGCGCGATATTAAACGCTCCATTGATTTCTTTTTGGATTTGCAAGATGCGGAAGGTAATTTCCCCGTTGCTCTCGAGGATTTGCGCTCGGGCCGGGATAAGCGTTTGGTGCACTGGTGTCACGGTGCACCCGGTGCGGTCTATGTGCTGGCCAAGGCATATTTGATATTCAAAGAGGACAAGTATTTGTTGGCCCTTCGGCGTGCGGCGGATTTGGTCTGGCAAAAGGGTTTTCTGCGCAAGGGACCCGGCATTTGTCATGGCGTCGCTGGCAATGGTTATGTCTTCTTGCTGCTGTTCCGTTTGACCAACGAGATGAAGTACCTGTACAGGGCGCACAAGTTTATGGAGCTGCTGACGAATGCGGAGTTCAAGCAGCGCGCGCGAGTTCCCGATCGTCCGCATAGTTTATATGAAGGCGTGGCGGGCACCGTTTGTTTTCTGGTCGATCTCCTGGAGCCGGAGCAGGCGCACTTTCCCTTTATGGATGTCTTTCACTAGAGAAACGTTCCCACTATCTCCCTCTCTCTACCTCTTTCACCTCATTCCATCAACAATTTTTCTAGTCATTTTTTATATCAATTTGTTTTTAACTTTTTGTTGCTTAATTTTGCTTGTTGAATCGGCGATCTCAGTGTGTACTTCCCCTTTTTCCTAATTTTTAATATCGACGCAGTGGAGTCTAAATTTCAAATATGGCGCCTATCGATACTTATCGTTATCGTAGTAGCGGAGATCATTCTCATATCAAAATTCTCTGTGCTTTAAGCTAAGCAATTAAATAATATACATTATTACAATACGCATATTCATATATCTATACATATATATATATATTTATTATATATATACAACAATACTTATACAACATATATTTATATACAAAATACTTACCAATCAACACACACACATAAATATACTGTGCTTTATACCTACGAGTAACTCCCATTAAGAGCTCCAAAATTCTATTGTCAATAAAGATTATACTATAAATACATATGTTTTCATGTGCTAATTTCATTTCAAATTCGGCGCGCGTCGTCTTTTGTAAGTTATCGTTATCGTAGTATTGTAGTTATTCAATATTTAATATCGACGCTGTGGAGACTTTAAATTTCAAATTTGGCGCCTATCGATACTTATCGTTATCGTAGTAGCGGAGACTTTGAAAGGTGGCAGCCATCAGGCAGGTTTCATGAATAAAGCCTAGTACCGACGTCAGAAAAAAGGCCTAGCGTAAGGTCAAACTCCATATAAAAAAAACGCTGGCGTAAGGTGAATAAGAAGAAGACGACATTTATCTCCGCTTGTCGGTCCGCACGTCAACTAAAAACGGAGTTGCCAGATAAGGAACGGGCGTTATCCAGCACTGTTTGAAACAGCTGTCAAGCCAAGCGAAAAATATATTTCTTAAATATTTCGGTATCTATCTATCTCACTCTCTCACAATAAGTCAAAAGAAATGGCGGTGAAATTAACAAAAAACAGCAGATTGGATCTTTTCGAGACAGCAGACAAAATTCTGCTAATTAATGAGGTGGAGAAGAGGCTGATATTTGTATTTGTTCATTAATTTAGAGGGAGAATCCACGTGAAAAGTTCAAAAGCGATAGGTGCACCAAATACCCGCTGTGCTTGCGTGCCATCGCATATTTCTCCTCTATTAATATTAATATACATTTTTCATTGCCTATTCTCTCCTCTTTTTTGCAAATCAGTTCTGCATGTTCATATTTAAAATAAACCGCTGCTGACGCATAGAGTTACCATTCCATTTTATGTTATTTTTCCGTGCTGCATTGGCAACTCTGGCTTTACGCTCGTCGACAGCTAAATATTGTGCATTTTCCGCCGCTAAAAATTTATCTCACGTCGGTACTAGGCTTAACTCAATTTCCAGATTTAGCTCAGCCAAAAAATTGAGTTAAATTTGGAACATTTTGAAAATTGCACTAGAATTTTCGATGAAATTTTCTCGAATTTTTAAGATTTTTTTTCAGAATTTCACCAAACCAATTTTAAATGAACTTCATTTTTTTCGTGGTGAAGAAAATAAAAAAATTTTAAAGAACAAAATTATAAAATCGAAAAGATATAATAAAAATCCTGTGAAAGTTTAAAAAAAAAATGTTCATATTTAACTCTTTTTCGGAAAAGAGTTAAAATTGTCAAAAATGATACCGTTGCCAAGGATGCCACCTATTTTTTTTTTTGCCAATGCAATCAGCTGATTTGTTAGAGGTGATGCCTCGATGTTTGCTGATCCATACAATATTTTGGACCACAGCTTTTAAGGAATTGTATTGAACATATTTCTCATAATATTTTGAAACTCTTTCCTTTCAATATTAAAGAGGGCCGTCATTATAAGGATTGTTTAATTTGTTGTATATAAAAACATTTGAAAGTGGCCCACTAAACATCGATGGTTCCGATGTTTTGCAAGCATCGACGACATCGATGTTTCACTCGATGTTTCTCCACCTCTACTCTTTTTGTAGACAATAAATTAGTGATGTAAATTTGAGTGGAAACATCGATGTCGATGCTCATCGATGTTTTCAAAATGAAACATCGATGTTGGTTGATACATCGGGTCGAAACATCGATGCATCGATGTATGTCTAATGTTTAAAAGCCATTCCTTTTGTAGAAGAAAAATAGAATTTCTTAGTTTAAGAAAGCTTATTTTCTCTTAAAAACGTATGCTTTTAATTGTGTTTAAAAGTTTCAAACAGTTTTTGTCTTGAATGTATAAACACAAACTACAAGAAGGCTTTTTGATGGGAACTTTGAAAAGACATATGTAGCCTTCTTGTAGCTTTAGTGTCTCTGGCCAATTTTAATAAATTTATTCACTAAGGCATTTTAAACACTGCTCAAATTACTATAAACTCACTGCTAGAACGGCGAAAAGAGCGTATTGAAAGTGCGGCAACCGATGTTTTCCAAAACATCGATGCATCGCCATGCAACATCGATAAATCGACATCTACAAAAACATCGGAAATAATTGAGAAACATCGCTAAAAAAAACATCGATGTTCGATGCATCGATGTTTTTTTACATCACTACAATAAATATAGTAGAGTTGGGCTTTTTAGTTCAATTTGCTGAATAAGTTCAATCTTTCATTTTTCAGTCGTGAACTAAATCAGTCATTTAGTTCAGTTATTCAGTTGGTCATGAACGATGAAAGATGAATAGGTCATTCTGATTAATTTGTCGGTTGTTTATGGACGATAAACGATGTGTATGAGCTACAACTGTGGAATGTGAAATTTGTTTTAGTTTTTAATTAGAATAGACGACAAATGCCAATTAGATTTAATATTATCTTTTAATTTTTTGGGCTATACTACTACTAAAAATTACTAAATTGGTTTATAATTTGGGCTTAAACAATCCTTCAAAAACAATTGTTCAAAACTTAAAAATATATGAAGCTAATCGCGGAACTCCGTGTTAAATGGTAACAGTTTAGAAGCAGTAGCCAGTCTTAAAAAAATTAAAAAAAAAAAAAAAAACATAAAAAGAGGTTGATTTATGGTGAATTTAGATAAAAATATTTTTAGGGGGTCTTTACTAGTTTTTTCCTTATTGAATTTTGAAATTTGGAAATTTTCAACGCAAAATGAGCTTTTGCATCGTTGTTTTGTAAATGTTTTCAATAATATGTTAATTTTTGTATAAAAATTTTAAAATGTTTTGAGACTGGTTACTGCTTCTAGACCTTTACCTTATATTTCTCCAAGAAACAAATGTTTTTTTAAAGAATTTTCTGCCCAACTGCGAAATGAACGATTTAGTTCACGATTGACTGAATAAGTTCATTCGTTCATCCTAATGACCCGTTCATTTGAACTTTTTCAGAACGGAACGACACAACTCTAACAAATAGCAAACAGCAACGACGACGACGACAGCGCCACAATGTGCCAAATTCAAAGAAGGCGCCGAATGTTAATTAACATTGCACTAACCTGTGCTGCCACTCTTGGCACAGGAGTGCCACTAATATGTTAAAAAGAACTCTGTTGCTTAACAGTGCTCTGTTGTTTATCAGCGGAACTGGAGCGAAATTTCTACTGCGCGCTAAAATTTGAAATGGAAAAACGTGAAATTTTCAAAAATTAATTTAAAAAAATTGAGAAACAATTTAAAAAAAACAAAAACACCCAAAATTAGGTAAAATAATTAACTTTATTTAGAAATTGGTTTTGGTGGCAAAATCGAGAAAAAAGCCCAAAAACATTGAGAAATAACAGGAAATTTGAGAAACGAAAAATGTCAATAAATCGAGAAAAATTCTGTATGTCTCTGACACAAATTTCAAAGCTCTAGCTCAAAAAACACGTTTTCGGCCGAAAAAAGCAATGTCCAAAAATTGACATTGAAACACCACTTTTTTGTTCACGTTGGTATCAGGCGCGCAGAAAAACGCCAACATAGCAAGTAGATTTCACGAAAAACGTTTTGCGTTTAGCGGGAGCGAGAGGGCGCGCTTTGCAGCCACATTGCAATGCATTGGTGTGACTGGTGCGGCTATCTTGGTGTATGTCATGTATATTTTCTGTCATTTTCCCTCTTTCTCTCTTCTTTCGTCATGTATATTTTCTGTCATTCCTTCGTTTTCCCTCTTCTTTCGTGTTTCAGTTTAGTAGAAAAAGTGCGTTTGACGTGCGCAGACCGAGCGGAACAGCGCGGACGAGAAAAACAAGCAAATACAAACAATACAAAAACGTAATCTGAACTGATGAAAAAAGGAGCCAAATCGAAAAAATAAGTGCCATTGCGCCAACAGTACAAAACAGAGCAAACAGCAACGACGACGACGACAGCGCCACAACAACAGAACACAATCAATTTTGTGTACAAGTGTGCAAAATATTACAAAATAATACGAAAAAAAAAGTTGCAAGCAAATTAAAAAGGCCAAGCAAATAAAATTGCAAATTTTTTGTTACTGTTCGACGGCTTATTTTTTTGTTGTTGTTTTTGTTTTGTAGTTGTAGTTGTCTGCACGGGCAGCAGCAGCAGCAGCAATAGAAACTGAGAAGAAAAAGTGAAATCGATTGATAAACGCAATAAAGGCAGCAGCAGCAGCAGTAACAACAACAACAAGACTTGGTGGAGAAAAAATGGGAAAAACAAAGAGTGGATCAGAGTGAAAAGTAATTCAGGCGAAAAATAAAAACAAAACGCAACGGGCAAAGCAGAGATTTAATTTTAATGTCGCAGTTAATTTGTGTGCTAGCAAGAAGCAGCAGCAACAGCAAAAACAACAACAACAACAGCAGTAGCAGCAGCAGCAGCTGAGGCAGAAGCTGAACACAAAACAAAAAGCGAAAACGAAGAGCAAAGGAAAAGAAAAGAACATACGACGCAGCCGTCGCAGTCGCAGCCTGCCTCTCTCTGCTGTGTGTTCGTGTGTGTGCGTGGGAGCGAGCGAGGCAGCAGCAGCAGCAGCAGCAACAACAAAGGAGAACAGCGCGACGACGACGACGTTTTTGTTGTTGTTCTTCGACGTCGTTGATTTTTTTTTGACACAATTCAAACAAACGCAAACGCGAGCGGGAGCTTTGCACTTGAAAGTTTGTTTCTAAGCTCGACTTTGTGTTTGTGCCTCTGCGTGTGTTTGTGTGTGTGTGTGTGTGGGCGTCAACAGTCACTAGCAGCGTCAATATTGACGCAAGCAGCGCAGTCCCCCAAAAAATAAAAGAAGCAAAAAAAAAAACTCAAGACGCAGTTTGTTTGTTGCCAGCCCAAAAAGAAGAAACCAAAACAATTTACTGTTGCTGCTGCTGCCGAATGCAACAACAATAATAAGATAAGAACGAACACAAACCAACATACAAACATATAAACAACAGAGAAGAGGACAACTAGCAAAGCAACAAGAAAAACAGCAACGACAACAGCTGAAAACATATGATTTTTGTTTGTGTTGTTGTTTTTGTGCTATCCGCTTCGTCTGTGCTTCTTCTTCTGGTGAGTCGTCCTCAACAACAACAGCAACTACAACAACAACAATAACAACAGCAGTAATAATAAAGGCAAAGTCAAAGCTGCGGAACGAGCGGAACAGGAACGAGTTAAACGAGTCTCCTCGTTGTTGTTGTTGTTGCTGCTGCTGCTGCCTACCAACCAATTCTCAACTGTTTCTTGACGTCGTAACAACAACGCAAGCAGCACGGTCAAGTGGTAAGTTTGTTGTTGTTATTGTTTTCTTTTTTTTTTTTAACTTTGTTTCGTTAACGCTGAGGCGCAAAACAAAACACATACATACACACGCAAGTATACATGTACATATGTATACAAAAAGTCAAATGTAATATTTATGCAATTTATTTTGTTTATCTGACGTTCGTTTTCGAAACTATTTCAAGTACACAGAAACTAACACACACACATATGTACATTTAAATGTGCGCACATATGTATGTATGTATGATGGCATTTTAGCTCTTACATATGTACAAATGTACGTGTTTACATATTTATATGATTGCAAATGTATTTGTGTGTGTACATAACTTGATTTCATAATTTATTTATTAAATTTTGCATAATACTTTTGTAAACGCAGTGAATATTTTGTGTTTTTGTTCTTGTCTACAATATTTGTATATATACATACATATGTATATGTTTGTATATAGTCGACGTCGCTCACTCGTGTACACATACATATACAGAAGAGAGACGTACAGAGTGCGCGTTAGACAGACAGCGACAGCAACAACAACACAGCGAATACATGAAACGAACTGATAGTGAAACACTGCCACAGTGGTATAAGCAAGCACTTATTTGTGTTTACCCAAATTTACATTGTTGAGGGGAAATATGTATAACAAAAATGATTGGTATTGATAAAAATAATATAAGCTGCATTACAATAAATTATACTTAATAACTTGGTGAATTGGAATATTTCTAAATAAACAGTTGCACTTAAAAGTCTTAAAATAAAGTTAAAAATATTTATACTAAATTACTTGTACCATAATAACGACAATGACCTAATGCTATATATGTTTATCCTGTGAATACAAATTTAAATTAGCTGTTTATTTTGTTTGTTTTTACAAGCACCTTGTACCACTGTGCGCTGCGCTCTTCGGAGAGTTCATAGACAAAAGGAGTGTAGAAGAGAGAGCAGATAAAAACAACATTTCGTTGCAGCTGATTGTTGTTGTTTCTTGTTTTGTTTTGTTTTCTGTTTTATTTATTTTTTTTCTTTTTGATATTTTGCTTTACTGTTTGATAATTGCTTTTTGACTGTGGAGGTCGGTCTTTGTTTCCAAAAAATTATTAGCAGCAGCAACTAAAAATAAACCAATCGCAACAGCTAAAAAGACAACAAATAAAATTGCATTGATATGATATACGAATTTTAATATGTGTTATTTACAAATTTAAATCTCACGTTCAATGGCCATTTTAATGCATATTTTTTGTTTTTGTTTTTGTTTTGCTTGATATGGGAAAGAGAGTGCAAAGCGCAAAGATGATTCTTTCCTCTTCTCCCTCCCTTGCTCTGTCCCTTTCTCTTTCTCTTTCAATTTCTATTTTGCTTTCAGTTTGGTTTCGACTATAAAATGTTTGCCAAATATTTTTGTGGGTGGGGTGGGCGATGATTGAATAGCTGAGACAATTGATGAAACCATAAATAAACCAAACACAAATAAGTGCATATGTATAAGTGCGCTTTTGTTTGAAAAAAGCTCTTTTCATAACTTACGCAAAGCTCTTTTTTATGTACGTGATCAGAAATGTAATGAATAATAATCTAATAATAATAAATTCACATTATTTAACTTGCTTATATTACTTTTAATAAATTTATAATAAGTTGAATAAAAAACAAGATTTATTTAAGTAGGAAAAATCGTTTAAATAACTTTTAAATATGCATTCAAATTGTAACGACGTTACTTCAAATGCTTTTAAAATCGTTATCGATAAGTAGTCCTGGTCGATGTATGACATATCGATATGCATTCACTGTGGAACCAAGAAGTTGTTGAAAGAAAAATCAACGAATTTCATCATTTTACAATTCGAATTGAATTATTCGAAAATTGCATTTTGATTAACTCGTTTTTAACTGCACACGTGCAAGATAATTATCAATTGTGATTGATGATTTAACGTGCATAAAAATTGCAATGCAATCAAATGTAATTGAAGGGAATAACTTGATAAAGTCTTTATCTTAATTTTCTGCAATTTTCTTCCTGGTATCGATTACAAATCCTTTGACATATTGCATTTTGTCCTCTGTCGAATTTTCATCCCCGCCCCCCGCCTACTCACTGCACTGTGGAACAAGTGTTTATAAATGAGACTTTAAATTGCATGGCTATTTGTTTGATTGCTGCGTTTACTTTGCCCTCACTCTCTCTCTCTCTCTGCTCTCTCGCTCTTTGGATTCGTTTTGGTTTTTGTGTGTGAGTGTGTGTAACACCTGTTCACAATCATCTGTGTGTGTGTGTGTGTGTTTGTGTGTTGGTATTGCGTTTTGTTGTGGTTATTCTTTGTCCACCAAAAAGCGCTCTGCGTAGATTTTGTCAAGTAGCATAAACAATAACACACGCATACACACATGCATACATACATATTAGCTTTTGTCTGCGTTCACAAAGAAATCGAACGAACGAAATCATTGGGCTCAACTTTCGGACTAGCTAGCTTATTAACATTGACACACACACACACACACACACACTCTCAGAGTTAAACTTATGCACAAGGGCGTCGGCAGCTTCTCAATAAGGGGGACACAAAATATTTTTTTCACGTTTTCACATTTATTATTTTAGCAATTATTACGATGATACATAAAAATTACTCTGGTTGGATTTCGGAAGCTAAATAATGTAAAGCTATAAATCTAGAGGGGGCAACGGCCGCCCTGCTCCCCCCTTGCCGACGCCCTTGCTTATGCACTCACAGCTCACTCACAAACACTAACAAAGGCTCTCAGAAAACGGTCAGCGATTGTTGTTGTTCTTGCTGCTGCTGCTGTTGCTTTTTCGCCTATTGTAAAACAAAGACAAAATGCGCTGCGGGTCTCCGTTGGCTGCATTAGTTCTGGGTGCCTGAATGGTTTCGTGTGTGTGTGTGTGTGGGGGGGGGGGGGGGGGTGGTAGAGGGAGATGGGTAGTGGCATTGTCTATGTATGTGTTTGTGTTTGTGTGTGTGACATTGCTTTTAGTAGCTGTTGCTATTTTTTGTTATTGCTGTTGCGCGTGTGCGCAAGTCAATTGTGGAATGCAACGTTTCTCCCTCTTTGCAACACAAAGAACCTAGCCCCCACTCTGTCCTCCCTCCCTTCCTCCATCTCTCAAGCACAACATATACTTATTTCAACTAAAATCAACTTTGCATGCGTCATGCACTTTGTGAAATAGTTTTCGTGGCTTAACCTTAACCCATTGATGCACACACAAATACACTAGCCAGAAAAACTATGCGTACACACTTTTTTTGATCTTTAATAGGTATTGTCAGTCAAGTCATTATAGTAAACAAAATATATTTGGAATGGTCGATTAAATTCCGTTTGAATGATGCAAAAATTTCCTTAACCCATTAAATACCCATTGAACAATTCAAATTTTTGTGAACGTCTACTTTTTCAACTTTTATTCTCGATTTTTTCTTTCTCTCTTAAAACAATTCTAAGAGTAACTGCAAAAAAAATTTTAAAAGTATTTTTGATAGTATTTTTTATGATTTTTTGAAAATTGCCATGTTTACCCATTTTCCCCACTTTTCATACAAAAAGTGGATTTTTTGCAATTTTCAAAAATTCATAAAAAGTACTAGCGAAGAGATTTTTGAAATATTTTTTTTGCAGTCAATCTTAGAATTGTTTCAAGAATTTTTCTACATCAAAATATTTTTTGTGAAAAATCGAGGAAAAGAGTTGAAAAATTGACTTATTTTTAAAATTCAAAATTTTCAATGGGTACTTAATGGGTTAAGGAAAGTTTTGCATCATTCAAACGGAATGTAAAAGACCTTTACAGATATATATTTTTTACTATGATGACTTGACTTACAATAGCTATTAAAGATCAAAAAAAGTGTGTACGCAAAGTTTTTCTGGCGAGTGTATTTGTTGTTCCTCTTTCTTTCCCTCAATGTGGTGTAATTGGCATTATGACACATTTATCGTTGCTCACATTTAAAACATTGAAGTTTCTTCATTAAGTACATTTCATATAATGTGGAAATGTTAGCGAATTTGCGCAGCAACTGCAAAAAGAAAAGTAATTTTAATATCGCGCAAATCGCGACGAGTTCAGAAAAACATGAACTGTGAAAAGTGTTTTTCAATTAACTTGAAGTTGATTTGAGCCCGAGCCAAGCAGTTAAATTTATTTGTAAAAAAGGTGATTAAGACGACATTTTTTTACTTTAGCGTTTTAATAATACATATACTTACGAATGTACGTGACATGGGAACAACTTGTTAAGGTATTATTGTGTACTTGTTGATTTGCTCACAATTTTGTTTAAGTCTTTCAACCGTGCAAGTGTTTCATACCTAATTCACAAATTTTTATGAAAATAACTTCTTTACGTGGTAAAAGTCTAGTGACAAACACATTTCCATGCCCCAAAACTTCTGATATCCAGTTTTGTGACGAACAATATTCAATTTAACATATAAATTATAAAAAAAAAAGAAAAACAGTTTGGCATTCGGCACATTTCGCCAAAAGGTCCAAATTCTTTCTAACTAATGCACTTATTAGTAACGCGCATACATTTCAAAACATTGATCTTTGATTTGTAGGATTAGCTCATACAGCTCATTATTACGAATACGTCATATTATTCTTATCACAATCGAATTTCAGTATACACGTTACAAATAGCAAGCGTATTTTTTATAATTACCACAATCATGTACATATGGTGCATATCTTGTGAAAGTCTTAGACAGTTAGTCAAGTAATTAAACTGACAAAAGAAAATAAATTTTAGTATTTTTTTTTTAAAAATGGGTTTTTTTTCTTTTTGTCCCATGCATATGCAAATATATTCAATTAAGAAGTAAAATTTAACTTCAGATATGTAATTATTTCACAAAGGTGCATTAGCTATTGTCAAAACAATTTGCATTCCAACTGTATTTATTATTTATTATCGGCTTGATAAGCTAAACAGGGGGGGACCGATAAGAATTCGAACAAATCAGTTAAGTTGTGGCCCAAAAAAAAAACAACTTAAATTTCCACAATGAGCTCTTAAATCTTTAACCTTAGCCAGGTATCATTGTGTAGGAATTCGATATGTGCCAAAAATATGCACGTGGGCCGCACATGGGTTAATGTTACTGTTGCTTTTGTGCATTGTGTTGTGTTGTGTTGTGGACAGCTGTTGCTCTCCCGCTCTTGAGCCCCGCTTTCTCTGCTCTGCTCTGGTCCGAAGCTTGGCTTTGCTTTTTTGTTTCGCTTTGTGCTTGTTTCGTTTTCATTTCGTTTCTTTTTGTTGCTGTTGCTGCTGGTGGCCTGATGATGATAACTGTTTTGCTTGCAATGGCCGACGCGTGTTAATAGTTTTTTTGTTATTGTTTTTGTTTTTTTAGTAAGCACGTTACTTATTTGTTTACAAATTTAGCTTATTGTGCTGTTATTTATTTATTGATATTTAATACATATAGTACACAATGTGTATATTTTGTTTTATTGCACTTAATTTACGCCCCATGGAATGACAGTCGCCCCCTGGCATTTAATACATATATACATATGTATGTATGTACATAGACTCAAATTTATAAATGTGTGTGCAAAGAAAAGGCAAAAACTACACGTAATGCGCTAATAAAACTTAAAAAGGGGGCTGTGTGTGTATTGGGGGTGGGGTGCAAAGAGGAGTGGGGGGGGGGGGGGGGGGGCGAAGAGCGTGGCACGAGTGTGCAAAGATTAAAAGCATTTGATTGAGACAAAGCAAAAGCGACAAACGCAACGTTTGGAATTGAAATACGAAAATCATGAGAGCGCGTGAGAGAGCAATTAAGAGAGAGAGAGAGAGAGCTTGCAGTTTGTTTATTTATTTTTTGCTTTCTATTTGCAGTTGACGACAACAGCTGGGCAGCAACGCAGGCAGCGCAGTAGCGGCGCAGCAGCAGCGCTCACACAGACAGACAGTCTGTCTCCATTGCACTCTCTGTCTCGCTTACACTCAATCAGCGATTGAATTGAGCGGAGAGAAACGTGACGAGAGGAGAGGTGACGAGACGGGTGTCCGTCGGATCTGTACGGATCACATACACATATAATGTCAGCGGATTCGCCACGCCGTCATCACCATAATCATCATTCATCTGGCGTTAGTGGGAGTCCAAGCAGCGGCGTCGGCAGCGCCAGTGGCAGCGGCAGCGGTAAGGATGGCACGATTAATCATATGATACACAATAATCGATTATTTTGCTTCCATTGGCGATTTAATTGTATCGTTAAATGTGTTGCGATTAATTGAAACACTAATCGATTATTCGATCAAATAATCGCGTCGTTGCCAAAATTTGTTTAGGGAAACACACATGGAGATTTTATTCCAAAAAAATAGTAGCAAAAATATATTTGAACATTTTTTTTTGCAGTCACTCTTAGAATTGTTTAACAAAATTTTCTGCATCAAAATATTTTTTATGAAAAATCGAGGAAAAAAGTTGAAAAAGTAGACTTTTACATAAATTTGCAATTTTCGAAGGGTTCTCAATGGGTTAAGGAAAGTTTTGTGTCATTCAAACGGAATTTAAATGACCTTTCCATTGATGAAAATATGTTAAAGATAACGGCTCAAATAAGCCTCACATGTCAAAATTTGACCAGCATACTTTAAGCTGTGAGCCACTGTATTCATCTGGGGTGCCACAGAAATCGCTTTCGCTTGAATTTCACTTAAATTTCATACAAATTTTCATACAAATTTAAGTGAAATTCAAGCGAAAGCGATTTCTGTGGCACCCCAGTATATTTTTTTGGCTATTTTATTATTGTTCTTCTTAATTTTGTTTGCTATACAATGGCATTGCATTACACAATATTTTAAAAACTACACCAAAAATAAATCATCTGATTAATCGATTATTTTTATTTATATTTATTTTATTTTTATTTATTTTTATTTATTTTTATTTTAATTGCAATTAATAATCGCGTAGCTTAAATTAATCATATGATTCCATAATCGATTAATAAATCTTTTTTGCCATCCCTAGGCAGCGGTGGTGTCATGGGATTAAGAGGTGGCCTGACAATGCCAGCAATTGTCCCACCCCAAACAGTTAGCGATCGTTCCATATTGGACTCGGCAATTGGTTTCATCAACGATGTGACGCTGGTGCATCAAACCGTTCCGGATCCCAAGGATACCATCACCTGGGCACGTTTCGAAACCTCAGCGGATGTGAGTGATCCACGTTTTGGCGATGATTGGGAACTAGAGGGAAATGCCGCACCCCCATTGCTGCTCATCCTGGGCTATGGCCTCGGTGTCCAGGTCTGGGCGATACCCGCCAACGGTGAGGCTGTCGAGGTCTTATCCTGGCGCCATGGCGTCGTCACCGCATTACGTGTCCTGCCCACGCCGGCAACGGCAACCAGCCATCTCAGCTCCGATGACAATGGACGCGCCGATGAGCCGGCGGATGCGTTTGCCGAGAAGCGTCCATTGGTCGCGCTCGTTGACGGTGGCAGCGCTGCGGCCAGCAATTTATTATCTGGTGGTGGCTTTGGCAGCGGTGGTGCTGGTGGCTCAAATTCATCGGCTGGCAATCCATCGGTGGCCTCATCCCATTTTAGTGCCGTCAATTTTGTCAGCTTAAAGACGGGCGCCCAGGTGAAAACCATTAAATTCAAGAATCCGGTGCTGGACATTCAAGCCAATCGATCGGCGGTCGTCATCAGCTTCCATGAGCGTCTGGCTGTCTTCGATGCCCGCACGCTGGAGGATCGTCTAACAATCACTACCTGCTTTCCCAGTCCGGGGTAAGTAAATGATTCTTAGGTTCATCTTAAGTTCGATTTGAGCTTCGAAAGTTACTTAAAAAAGCTTTTAATGCTTCAAAGTACATTATAATAAGCTTTAAAAGCTTATGAAAGCTTAAAACAAGCTTTAAAAGCTCCATGTACGCTGCTTGTAGACTTAAAGCATCAAGCATTCTAATTTCTTAAGGTTCTTCTTCTTAGGTTCCTCTTAAGCTAGATTTGAGCTTTGAAAGTTTCTTTAAAAAGCTTTTAATGCTTCAAAGTACATTATAATAAGCTTGAAAAGCTCATGATAACTTAAATCGAAATTTAAACAAGCTTTAAAAGCTCCATGTAAGCTGTGTGTAGACTTAATGCATCAATTATTCTAATTTCTTAAAGCTCTTCTTAGATTCTTCTTAAGTTCGATTTGAGCTTTGAAAGTTACTTTTAAAAGCTTTTCATGCTTCAAAGTACATTTTAATAGGCTTAGAAAACTCATGATAGCTTAAATAGAAATTTAAACAAGCTTTCTAAGCTCCATGTACGCTGTGTGTAGACTTAAAGCAGCGGTGGGCACGCAGTGGCTCCGGGAGCAGCGGCTGCTCCCAACTTAGATAGATTCTAATAGGGTTGTTGTTGTTCATGTTGTTGTAGTGCTCCCGAATTCAGATTTCGTGCCCACCGCTGACTTAATGCATTATTCATTCTAATTTCTGCAATTCATAGAAACAATAGTATTTTTGTATTTTTGTAATTTGTATTTAGCAGCTGTCAAAATCCATTAAAGCTTGATTTGATTAAGACATGTTTTAAAACTTTCAAATCATTGTAAATCAAGCATTCTAATTTCTGCAAATCTTAGAAACTTTAGAACTGCATAAAAGCTTTTCTTTTGTGATAAGCAACTGTGAAAGTTTGTTTTTAAAGCTTAAGTCTTTGCCGACATTGCACTATGGTCCCAAAGCTCTTTTTTTTTAACATAAATTAATAACTCGAGAATCACACAATATTTTTTAGTCTGGGTTTTTGCATTCAACTTAATGATACCAATTGAATTTTTGACTGTGGAAAATAGGCGTGGCACCGCCCTTTTCCATATAATTTAATATGCAAATTTGTTGATTACATAGCTTTTTGAAAAAAAATTTTTTTTTGTAAGCTTCTAACTATAACATTTAAGTTACTTACAGTTATGGAAAAAATAATAGAAACGACAGGGCTGCTCATCCATGAAAACCAGTGTACTTGGTTTCAGGATAACAATGCTCTACTTTGGATACCTTTTTGGGCCTCTTTCGTAAGAATTATAAACAGTGTATACTGATTTGAAAAAAGACCACGATTTTGTCTTGGAAAGAATAATAGAAACGCATCAGAATTTTGATATTATCTTGTTTCTTAAAACTTGAAATCGAGTTATATAGGTATCATTTCATAAACTAACTATAGAAGAAGACATTAAAAAGCTTTTTTTTTTGATCCCGTTCTGCTTGTTGTTGTTGTTCGTTTCATAATGGGTGGTGGCGTATATTGTACCGTTATTGAAAGAAAACATATTCTGAATCTAAAAAATAAAGGCAACTCAATCTCAGATATTGTTACAATTCCTAATATTTATAAAAAAAATGTTTTCAGCGGGTTACTATAAATAAAAACCAAAGACACGCAGTAAAAAAGCTTGCACCATAGGGTAAATTCGACAATCTCCTTGTCCGAAAATCAAAAAAAAGTCCCTTTCTGTCATCGGAAGTTCTAAAAAATGAGTTAAATGCACCCGTCAGTAGTCTAACTATAAGAAATAGAACGATTGATGACGGTTTCAAAAGCCATATGGTTTGAAAGGTACCATACCTTAGTAAAAAACACATCAGCAACCGGGAAAATTTCGCGCAGGTGCGTTTCCTGCCTCCAAATTGAAAAAATATGTTGTTGTCAGACGAAACTAAGATCAATTTGTTTGAATCTGATGGGGAACCACATGTTAGGCCCCATATGAATACTCCCCACGACCCAAGGTGGTCAACTATAACGTTTGAGCATGGAGTTAGAAACATAATTTTGTAGGGATGCGTTTTTCATTCTGGTGTTGTTCCATTACATTGGATAAGGGAAAAAGTGAGTGCCTCCCAGTATGTCAATATACTCGACAGTATAATGCTACCTTATGCTGAAAAGGAAATGCCTTTAAAGTGGGAGTTCCAGCAGGATAATGATCCAAAACATTATTCAAAGCTGGCCAAGAAGTGGTTCCTTGACAGTAAAGTTCCCCTAATAGAATGGTCTTCACAGTCACCAGACCGAAATCCAATAGAGCATCTTTGGAGGATCTTAAAGAAGAGGATTGGGGGCTATAAACCCCAAAAATAAGGATTATTAGTTGAAAAAAGTTAAATCCGAATGGTACTCCATTGATCCATCGATTTGTGCCAAACTGGTGGACTCCATGGATCGTCGACGTTTCGGAGTCACTAAAAATTGCGGTGCTACAACCGAATAGTAAAATTAAAGGTTAATCTTTATGCCTTTATAACTTAAAAAATGTTTTTCTTAACTTTGGGCGTTCCGTTTCTATTATTTTTTCCAGGCCTAAAAAATTAAAAAAAAATTTTTTGCTATATTAAGTTTTTTGAAAAATATTATTTTGTTATATTTTGATACACTACTGGATAGGCTTTATATAAAAAATATGAAACTTAAGAAAAAAAATGTTCATTGAACAAAATTTTAAAAAATACGAAAAAAAATGCCGTTTCTATTATTTTTTCCATGACTGTATATCAAATATGTTAATAATCAGCACAATTCTAATAAAAAAATTTAAATAAAATTTTAACGTATTTTTTTCTAATTTTTTTTTTTAATGGTATCTTTTAGGGTAGGTTACAAATTTATACCCTTTTTTTTGTATTTCCGTCTCCTTAATTTCATTAAACTTTTTTAAAATAAAGTCAAAAATTTACGATGCTTTATGCTTGTTCTGCAGCCAAACTTCAAGCAATTATGCATTCTCAAACTCAAAGTTGCCTGATAAAATTTGCGATTATATGGAATCGGGGAAATTCGGGGACAAGATTTTTGGTGTTTATAAAGAAAAAACATTGACGCACAAGACTGCATTTACAGCTACGACAATACACGACAATAAACTTACTTCTACTCCAAGAACCAAAATTTTTGTGAGGTTATAATCGACCAAAACAACACAGCACAAATGCACATTATGCAATTAACAAAACACTTCTACAAACAAAACACATATACAACCACGGATAACAAACCTGGAGCTATGTTTTCCATAGTTATTTTTATTAATGGGTCTTTTTCTATGTATTTTATAGAGGAAATAAAAGTGAACAATATATTGTGTCAATCTCAACCCCGTGCGCACAAAATAAACTGTCGACTTTAAGACCCTAAAAAAAATGACAGTGAAGCTTAAAAAAAAAAAGGATTTCATTTCTAAGTTTATTGGAATATTTGCTATTGGAAAAAAATGTGTTTCTTGCATAAATCACGACTATAATTTTTTGAATTTACGTAAAAAAAAAACGGCTTTGGGACCATAGTGCATTGTAAAAATCGTGTCTGAAACAGACTTAAAATCATTTAATGCTAGTTGGATTAATTGAAAGCTCATTAAATCATAATTTTTTTGTTTTAAAGAAGAGTAGAAAGCAGTTAGTGCTGGAAAGCTAAAGCTCAAGTTGCAATTAATACTGTGAAAAAATGTTAAAGTTGAACATATTCTCATTGATGGTTTCTTTTCCCTTCACAGGATTAATCCAAATCCCATAGCGCTCGGTCCGCGCTGGCTTGCGTATGCGGAGCACAAGCTGCTGCACTCGAAGCGCAGCGGCGGCGGCTGCGACGGCGAAGGTGTTCCCAGTTACACGGCAACGGTGCTAAATGCCGCCAAGTCCTTTGGCAAGGGTCTGCGCGAGTTGGGGGAACAGGTGGCGGCCGGTTTAACGGGTGCCAGCAGCAGTGCCGGCAGCAACAGCAGCTCCAAAAACAGCAGCTTCGATTCGGCGACTGGCGGCGCAGATGCGAAGCAATCGGGCGTGGTTACCATCATAGATGTCAAGGTGAGTTTTATTAATTTAAAATGACTGTTGGATGTTAAAGTAACTTTTCCCTAAAACGAGTTGACACAGCTATTTTTAAAAAATATTATAAAATATTTAGTTTTTAAAATAAATATATTTATAGACCATGTTTTTATTTTTATTGTTATTTATTATGAAGTAAATGTTTTGTAAATTTGTACTGCATTAGTATTTATATCATTAGCAGTATGGTAAACTTTAATGATTTTAAAAACCCAAAAATCTCAATATTTGCTTCTTTTTTTTAAGTTAAAATATGTATTTTGTCAATTATTTATAACAGCGGTGGGCACGCAGTGGCTCCGGGAGCAGCGGCTGCTCCCAACTTAGATAGACTCAAATAGGGTTGTTGTTGTTGATGTTGTTGTAGTGCTCCCGAATTCAGATTTCGTGCCCACCGCTGATTTATAATGAAAAATTTGATTTATTGGCTTTTATTTTTTTAATTGCATTGCTTTTTAATTCAATTGAAAGTCAAGAAGGCAATGAGTTGCATTAAATGATGAAATAATTAATGAAAAATTTGTTTGTTTGGCATTTAATTTTTTCAATTACTAAAATAAAAATTTTAGTGGGCATCACTTTTTTAGTAATCATAGTAACTATTAATTGATATCACTACTATAATAGTTTTTTATTAAATTAGCATTACTTTTTGCAATAAGTTGTATTAAGTGATGAATTAATTTATAATTAGGTTTATTTTGTTAATTACAATAATTAATAATTTTTGACAGCCATTTCAATAATGATAACTGTCTTTTTCCAAAGAGATCAATTAACTTATGAATTAATTAATGAAAAATACTCTTATTTGGCATTTAATTTTTGCTTAATTATAATTAGGTCAATCATTCATTTTAGATTATTATAACTCATAATTTTTGACTAATACAACTGTTATGACAAGTGCTTTTTAGCATTAGCATTACTTATTTCAATGAGTTGTATGAAGTGACGAATTAATTAATGTGTTGTTGTTTTGTTGCCATTCAATTTTGTTTAACTTAAAACTTTTATGGGCATTACTTTTTTTTTAGATTATAATTATTAATAATTTTGAACTATCACTACCATAATGACAAGTGCCTTTTAGCATTAGCATTAGCATTCATTTTTTCAATGGCATGTAATATTTTCATTACTTTTTTTGAAATTACAATAATTAATAGATTTTGATTATCACTACTAATGATAATGATGAGTGCATTGCGTTTTCCAATATGTCGAATTAACAAGTGTAATCTTAATGCATTGCAGCATCCGATTCGGGACTACAGTCCAACGACGGGCACACCGCTGTCCTCGACGGGCGGCGGCCATGTGATTGGCGGCGGTGGCGGCGGTGGCGGTGATCCCATTGTTGCCCACTTTGTGGCGCACAGCGAGGCACTGGTGGCCATGGAGTTCGATAGCTCGGGCATGTTGCTGCTGACGGCCGATCGGCGGGGTCACGACTTCCACGTCTTTCGCATCCAGCCGCATCCGGTGGGGTCCAGTCTGGCGGCCGTGCATCATTTGTATGTGCTGCATCGGGGCGATACGAGCGCCAAGGTGCAGCACATTGCCTTCTCGCTGGACTCGCGCTGGGCGGCCGTCTCAACGCTGCGTGGGACTACACACGTCTTCCCCATTACGCCGTACGGCGGCGCCATGGGCGTCCGGACGCACACGTCGCTGCATGTGGTCAACAAGCTGTCGCGTTTCCATCGCAGCGCCGGTTTGGGCGCCGACGGTCGCTCCAGCTCACCCATTTCGCATTCGGAGAGCACAACGTTTGTGCAATCGCTGCAGCCGTATCATAATCCCACGTTACCACCATTTCCCCGGCCCGCGGTCGTTCAACCGTTGGCCCAGCTGCGTCAGCCATTCACCCTGGGCTCACCGCCCGGTAGTGCCGCCTCCTCCTCTGGTGCTGGTACCGGTGCTGGTTCTGGTATGGTCAGCGCTGGATCTGGCGGCATCAGCTCCCATCATCATCATCAGCATCATCATCACCATCAGCATCATCCGCATCATCATCAGCATCAACATCAACGTCAGCGCTTGTCATCGTTGTCGGATGACAGCGGTAAACCGTTGAGCGTCTGCGCCACATTTGCCAAATCGCGATCATGGCTGCTGGAGCCACCGACGGCGACTCGCGAGGCACCGCATCGTGTGCAGCGCAAGGCGGTCGACTCCCTGTTCGTGATGGCCGGACACGGTGCGCTCATACAGTACGACCTGGACACGAAGCTAGCCTCAAGTGAGTGATGACAATATATTGATTGATATATTACGATATACGAGCAATATAAGGCACAGTAATACTATTTTATATACAGTGATGAATCAAATACAGTCGAACTTCTCTAACTCGAACTTCCCTAACTCGAATTTTCTCTAACTCGAACAAAATCGAGTGGCAATAGCGTTTACTGAGCAAATTTCATACAATTCTGTCTCCCTAACTCGAACTTCCCTAACTCGAATTTCTCCCTAACTCGAACAAAAATATTGTAAGTCGAATTTTTCGGGAAAATCTCCAACAAAGTTTGAATTTTTTTTCGTTTCTATTTTATACTTTTGTTACCGGATCGTTTGAATATGTTATATTGATTTACATTAGCATATGGTGATGAAATATGATAGAATATTGCATCAAAAATTACTTAAGCTTGTGAAATTGCTATAGGAAAGATGTTCGTAATGTACTTCTTTGTCAGCGCATCAGTGTACTAAAATGTTTAAGAAAATATTCAAACTTATTAGTAGTTAAGGAATTCGAAAGTAGACCAAATAAATTAAAGTTGCTGAAAAATGTGGTATCTCAGCAAAAACATTTTTCATTATATTAAAAAATGAAATATTAATTATGATGACATTTGAATAGGGAACTTATTCTGGATACGGCAAAAGAACGAAGAAACCAATTTTTGAGAATATTAACAGGTCTTGAACAAACTGGAATCCCTTTTTGTTGAAAATAACAGAAAAAATTGAAATTTGAATTGTACTTATGATTGAACGCATTTGTAGTTTTTTTTTAAACAATAAAAAAAAAATTCCCTAACTCGAAGTCTCCCTAACTCGAACTTTTTTCTTGGATAATGGTGATTCGAGTTAGGGAAGTTCGACTGTAATAGAAACGAGTAGCGTCATTTTCATATGTAGTAGAGTTTTAACTGACTCGAGATCTGATTAATGTCGTCATGACACTTAATCAACCCTTTAGACCAGCGGTGGGCACGCAGTGGCTCCGGGAGCAGCGGCTGCTTAAGTAGACTAGTATATGCTGTAAGCTTATATGCTTTCGTCACTAGCGCGGACTGCCGTTCGCAGTGATTAGTGTTGTAAACCAAAACTGTGACTCGAGTTTATTATCAAACTGTACAAATTAATATGCAAATAATACAGATATATCTAGTTTTTCATATGAAACATTTTTAAAAGGCAGGAATTAAAACCGAAACGAATATCGGTTTCAGTTACGGTTTCGGTTATGTTCGGATTTAGGTTTTCGGGTATAGGTTACGCAAAATCTTTGAATAAAAATTTCGTAACGGTGAATCGGTTTTCGTATGTTTCGGTTTTGAAATACCGGTATGGTTTCGGTCCACAAAAAAAAATTTCTTTGTTAAAATATAATTATATTAACAATATAATAATAATTAAAAAGGTATAACTTTCTAAATTTTCATTTACACATTTTTTTCTCATAAAAATCAAAATTAAAAATAAAAAATTAAGCCAAAAATAAATTACAAAACTAATAACAAAATATCAAAGATCGCAATCAAGACTTATGAGTCGGAAAAAATAAAAAGAGCTCACAATTTTTCGTTTTAAATTATTTTTAGCTTGTTTTTTAAATTTTTATCACAAAAATTAATAATAAAACATGCTTTTAAAATTGTATTTTAAAGTCATACCATAACTCTTATTTGCAATTTCTAAGATATTAATTAAAAATAAAACTTTTTTTCAATTTTTATTATAAAAATTAGTTTTAAGATGTATGAAAAGCCGAAATTAACCCTTATAAATGAAACGGTTACTAAACGGTTATTTCGGTTAACAGAGTTTCGGCTTAAAGGTTTGGCCAGATGAAAATTTTTTTTTTTTGGTAACGGTTTCAAATTTCAATCGGTTTTTACCGGTTAAATGTTACGGTTTCGGTTAGGGTTTTAAAAACTCATAACTTTGCAAAAAATACACATATTTCCGAGCAAATTATTAAAAAGTTTAAATTTTAGCAATTGAAATTGGCAAGGATATTATTCTTTCATCTTCTAACTCTTTTTCCTTTTACAATTTCAACTAAATTTATAAAAATTTTTCTTTTCTAGATGTTGCCAAAGAGAAGATTTGTGATGATACGCCCATTGAGTTGGAGGTGGAGGCGAAGGCGCAGTGGAATCTGGGCCGACGCAAGGATGGATCTCAAGAAATAGTACCACCGCTGGCGCTGGACAATTGGCTGATCAAGGATCGCCATGCCAGTCTCCTGATGGACAGCGCTCATCATTTCGATGAGGCCGACGAGCGGGCCGAGAGCTGGCTAGCCCAGGTCGAGATAATCACGCACGCCGGACCCCATCGTCGCCTCTGGATGGGACCGCAGTTCGTTTTCAAGAACTACAATACGCCCAGCGGGTAAGAGTTGCAAAAAAATAAAATAGATTTTAAATAATACAAATAGAACTAGAATTGGGAAATTTGGTATGTAGGTTTTTTATATATCATCTTTTGAATACAGTTAATAGACATCCAAAATATAGTATATTTATTTCTTATTCTTTGTCATACTCTTTAAAGATTAAAGATATTGAATTGAATAATTTTTTCACATTCTTGAATTTTTTTGAATTAACAAAATTGATTAAATATTAAATGTAAAGGAATTTTGACACTAAAAGAGCTAGACTCATAAAATTTAGTGTGCAGCTTTTGATCTGTATATGGGTAATTCTCCCATGTCGAATGCGACATTCGTACGCATTCAAAGTGAAATAAAACATATGCCAAAACATTATTTTGTTAAAACAAAAGGAGAAACTTATAGGTATTGATTAGCACTATAATTGGTGCTAAAGTGGATTTTGGGAAATTGTTCGTTTTCAAGATAATTTAAAAAAACTAAGGCATTCGCACGCGACTCAGATAGAAGTCGTTTTTTCGGCGACAAGCTCTAACACTGGTTTCGACAAAACGTGAACGTATATTTTGATGCAATTTATTTTGAAATGTAATGTATTCATTTATCTAAAAAATGCTTTTTGTTTGATTTAAAAATATTAAGTGGTTTTTTTTTAAATGTAATTTGAGTCACTGTCGCATGCGACATGTCGCACGTGACATTTTTTTCCACTAAATATTTCTGTTGTTTCTGTCTCTATTTTTTTAAATTATATATCGAAACAGCTCGAAAAACTTGTTTTAAATTAAACTTTCAATATATTTCTATATATTAAAATGGTTTATGTTACACTCTTACTATTTTACTTAGTGTAATCGAAAAAATACAAACGGTCCATTTTGGAAATCAATTTTTAAGAAAATTGACATAAATATGGAAAAAGTGAATTTATTCCAATGTAGAATCTATATGTTCATCCTATTGAATTTCTTCTAGCGTATTTTGCTTAAATAAATAACTTGAACACATTTTTGGAACATAATTGCACAAAATGTGAGTTTATGAGCAATTTTTCGTTTTTAGGCTTGGTTGACATTTCTGGAGAAATGCCCATATTTTGGACAGAAAAGAGTGGCGAATAATATTTTAATATTATTTGCACTTTTTATAAGAATTTCAAATAAAATAAATTAGCTAAATTCAGAGCTAAAAGAGCTAGACTAATAGAATTTGGCGTGTAGACTTTTATCTACAGAAAAGAGAGAAAAGAGTAGCTAAAAATATTTGAATTTTATTTGCACTTTTTACAAGAATTCCATATAAAATAAATTAGCTCAATTCAGAGCTTAAAGAGCTAGACTAAAAGAATTTGGCGTGTAGACTTTTATGCACAGAAAAGAGGAGCTAAAGATATTCAAACTACTATTAATTTGGACAATTAATAATAATTAGGAATGCAATCTCCAATAGGTATTTGGTTTAGATCAATAGAGATTACATTTTAATCAATTTCTAAATATTTATATTTTTAGCGCATTTTTCTATATGTCAAGAAACATTTCTACATTTCTCCCATCTGTTTGTAGCTCCAATTTGAATCACGTGGATGCAGAGGCTGTGGAGATTGGTGTGACCAAGACAACAACGACAACGACACCGTTGCCCTCATCATCATTATCGGGTGGTGCATCGTCATCATCGGCATCATCGGGTGCATCGCTGTTGACGCCAAGTGGCGCCATCATTGCGGCCGTTGAGCGTTCCAGTCCATTGAATATGCCCCTGAGTGCAACTGGAGCTGGAGCTGGAACTGGAACTGGTGGTGTCACAACAACTGGACGTTCCGGAGTGCCAGTGCTTATTGAATCCGGTTCGTACAGTAAGTGGAAATGAATCAATATTAAATTGATAACCATTAAATTGTTTGTGTGTTGATTTATAGGCAGCATTGAGCAGAGTCCCAAGCTGATGGATCGCTTTCGTCATGGACATTTGGATTCGGACTATGGACATGGCGATATGCGTCTCAAGGAGGATCTGGCCGATGCCATGCGAGAGTCACCATCAACGGCAGCGGCCCGGCAACGTGAGACAACAACAACAACGGGTAGGTTTACCAACTTTTATTCACGTTTAATAGTATTGAATTTGGTGTAGAGTTTAATCAACTAGCGAAATGATGACGGACATTATTCAAAATGTGATTTTAAGGACATGAATTAAGACTATTTGGAAACATTTGGCATTGCAAAAGCTATTTTACTTGAAGATTTGTTAAAACGTAGCTAAACAAATCAACTGCCTTCCCGCTAGCTCCCGGAGCCACTGCGTGCCCACCGCTGGTTTAGGGCATAAAAAAGACCTGTAGGCATGATTTATTTTGTATTAACTAGCAAAGGATAGACAACTTCAGAATTTTCATATACTGAGGTGCCACAGAAATCGCTTTCGCTTGAATTTCACTAAAATTTCATACAAATTTCATACAAATTTAAGTGAAATTCAAGCGAAAGCGATTTCTGTGGCACCCCCTATAATTTATAGCTAGCTAAAATTTGAAATAAAAACAAGCGGGAAAGGCTATAGTCGAGTTTCAAACTATAGGTTACCCATTACTTACTTAAATATACCAAAAATATTTTTCATTGCATACTTTAAGGCACTTGCTTGAAAACTTTACACAGGCATTACTACAGTTTTATTGGACCGATCTTGTTGCGATTTAGTAGGATGATAACTTTAAAAAGTAGAAAAGAAATACATATCTAAAAAACGGACGGTCAGGCAAAAATTTTGCATTACAAAAATCAGTTTCAACAAATTGAGAAGTTAAAAAATTGATGTAAATTAAAGAAGAAATTTAACAAAACAAACTTATGAATCACATTTGAATACGAGCTGTCATCATTTAACTTCTCATTGTTTGATTAATTTGTTCTTGTTGTTAATTCTTCAATTGATTTTGTTATGTTTATTATTGTTTCGCGACTTTTAAACGTTGCCGTTTTTTTGTATGCATCTAATTTTTTTTAGCGGCTACGATTGTTTTTCTTTTTTTTTTTACTTAATTTATGACTCGCTAATATAATAAGATTTGTATTTGATTTGATTTTTTTGTTATAAATCACACGCTTTATGGAAATTTGATAAATTTCAAATTGGTGAATTATATTATTGAAAAAAAAAAGAAACACCACGAAATTGGCATTGGTTCTTCTTAATTTGATCGAGTGTTGTTCGCCGGCAATAATTACTGTGATATATTTATATATGTATATCCTTTTCCCATTTTCCATTTTCCTGCTCCTTTTTTCACAATTTCACAATCAC
>JBAMBJ010003303.1:0-14061 GCA_037043495.1 Drosophila recens | reverse complement strand
AAGGTGCGTTTCATAATCATAAGACACCCCATTTTTTGTTAATATTTCAGAAAATACATTTTTTATCGAAGTTGTTTTTTTATATAATATTCTTAGCAATAAAACCAACAAGTTTTAGTAGAATTTAGAATGGTTAGTTTATGCAAATAATATTAATTAAGGAAAAAGCAATATTTGGGCGTTTCATAAATATAAGACACTTTTCAATAATGATTTAACAAATTGATTCATTGGCAATTCTTTGGGATTATGTGCAGAAATTAAACTTTTTTATAGTCAATGAGATCACTCCAACCTTTAGCAATACAAAAAAATTTGTTTTTCATCGATTCGTATAACTTTCTAAAAAGATTGGGATCCAGCTTACCCCATTCGGTCATAGTTGCCGTCTTAGGTTCGTCAATAGCGTTAAATTTTCGTTTTTTCATCGTTATCCCGTCTTACTTATGTACTCCAAACATTTTTAATGGGATTTACATCCGGGGAACATGCCAGGCAGTTTACTGTTTGGATTGAGCAATCAGTTAATAAGCGTTTTTTCCTCTGCTAACATGAATGCGAGCGTTGTTTTGATGAAAAACAAGAGGATCTCCACTGTTTGCTTCAATATAAGGAAGGAGACTGCTTTCTAATACACGAATGTACTTCTTGCTCTTCATTCGAGATGATATAAACCGTAAATCCAACATGGCTTTCGATGTAAAAGCACCGTTCACCATAACAGAACCGCCACCCATATTTCGTTTAGAAAATTAAATTGGATCCTTTTGAAAATCGCTCCAATAGAATAGCGAGTCATCAGGTCCATCAAGATTCTTCATTTTTTCATCAGAAAAAATAATTTAGAAAAGAAAAATTGTAAATCAGAGGAATTTAAGGACCAGATTTATGTCTTGATGTTTTCCTGTGGGTAGAAAGATGATCTTCCTCAAATTAACGCCGCGCCTGCTTGTGACGTGGCATAAGATGTAGTTCTTTCAACATTTTCGAGAACTTAGTATCCTTTCTCAGCTGTAGGGTGCAAAAAATCGTGGTTTTTTATGCTTTCTGGCCCACAGACGCGGCCAAATTGGAGCAAGAAACGGGTGAGTTTGACCTTTACCAATAATCTTTCAGAGACTTAACGTATAAAGCACAATTGTTTTTTACCAGTTATCTTTAAATTAACGAAATTACTTGAATTCTATAAAAAAAAATCGGACTACGCATCGAATTCTCTTAATTTTTCGCGAAATTGGAGATAATGATATGTAAAGGTCATTCGAGGTCAAAATTTATCCCTAATCTTCACTCTACAATATTATACCTCGTGGCATATTTGTTAAAATGGATTAGATTATCAATAAAACATCAAACAAAATCGCACTCATTACATTTTAGTTCACTAAACTCAATTTTTCAACAACTGTCTTATCATTATGAAACGGCAAAAATTTAAGGAAAACAGAGCATGTCATGCAAAAGATAACGGTTCTTCTGAATGCATGAGAACTGGCGCCAATCACGGTTCTTTACAGTAGCCAATTAATATTAGAACATATATTTATAAGAAACCAATTATTTAAATGCTTTCTTTAATTTTGGTTGAAGTTTACATTTGCTATTTCAAAGTGTCTTATGAATATGAAACGCACCTTATCATCATATTCGGAAGCGTTGATTAGTGATGCATCTGGAAATAAAATTGATTTTAGTTGAATTTTCAAATAAATAAATTATAGAATATTATTAGCAAACCAGATGAATGGGCCAAATATCCGAATTCCCTTCTGAGCTGCAAATATAAAGAAAAAAGTTTATATAATAAAAACGATTTACAACTAAATGTATTTTTGAATCATAATATAAATATAATATAAAAGTAGATGAGTTAATCTGGAATGAGCAGTCTACGAAGAGAATATCATATAATCTATAAGCTACTTAAATAACATCAAAGATGCTTTGTTTATTTGTTTACATATATAATCTTAATTCTAGATTGTATAAAAGGAGTGTATGGAAATTAAAACAGGTGAGACAAGGTAGACTGTTTGTCTGGCTTGATTCCAATTCTGATGCTGAGGTGAGTGGTCTTCTATCAAAGAAATATCTTGCCCAATGGAATGATATTAAATGATTCAATTTTATACGCTACACAAAATTTATGCTTGTCTTAAGTTCAGAATTAAACCCAAATCGTCATCTGGAACATCAATAAGATTAGCCACAAGATAAGAAGTTTCCGGTCAAACCAAATAAATGCAAGAGTATCTTCTTTACACTGGTGGCCAGAAATAATGATACCAAACAAATTTTGTGTGGAATGAAATATAAATAAATATTTGATACTCGTATTAACATAACTTTATTGTTATGAGCTGACAATTTATTTAACAAGTTGTTGCCACATTTTGTTGCAAGAAGACAGAAGTCCTTGTCCTTTGTTACAACTATTTTGAATAGATTTATTTGTATGCTTAAGCTTTACACTTATTAGCCGCTTATTGTGATTTATGCCTTGGGCCAATACAATTGGCCACGTCTGTAGAGTGCGGCATTAAAGACAAACCGAAAGAGCCTCGTAAACGAAGTCCCAATTCATATACATATATAAGACGTTGGACGGCAGTGGAAACCAAATAAACACGTCGCTTGCCATCCGTTCCCCACACTTCAAAAACCGGCTAATTAATGACGTTGCCCAGCTCATTCCCCTTTCCCTTTCCATTCCCCTTTCTGTTCCCTTTTCCGATCCGTCGAAGTCAACGTCAAACGTCGTCGTCGTTGAGGTCGCAGACTCAGTGAGTCCCACAGTTCAGAGTCGGAGTCAGAGTCAGAGCGGTGCCATTTTTGGTTACTTTGGTGACGGTGTCGTAAGTGAAGTGCCAATAAACACGTGATTTACTTCGGCTCTTCTTGGCCATGGTCGACAGCAGATGCGGGGAAGGGATGTCGCCTTTAGTCGTGTCTCTCTCTCTTTCTCCTTCTCCCTCTCTCTTTCTTTCTCACTGTATATCTGGGTGACAGTCAAAATCATGAGGCTTATCGCTTCCATCGGCCATCAAGATTCCGCTCATTAATTTTGAAATTAGGCGGGTTTTCAAGAAGAGCAAAGAAATGATGTCCAGCTAAAGTCCAAATAAACTGTCCAGTCCCAGTCCCAGTTCCAGTCCCAATTCCAGTCCCTTAAACCGACCCCGATGCATTTTCACTGAGTGCATAAATTAATTAAGTCGGCCGGAATGTGAATGTGGTTGTGGATGTGCCGACCTTTTGTCTGGCCTGGCCAAAAACTCAAAAGCCAAAAACCAAAGGCAAAGGCAATATCGACGTCCGACCGTCTGCCGTGCAATGGCGGATGTTGCCGAGAGCAACAGAGAACTGAGAACAGACAACAGAGACAAGAGACGAGAGACAAGAGACAAGAGACAACCAACAACAACAACAAATACTCGTATGGGGCAGATACATTTTCAGATGCATATGAGGGCCTCTTGTTGCTGTTGTTGTTGTTGTTGCTGTTGCTGGTGCCCAACTGGCTCGTAGGATGTTGTAAATTAAAAGCCGCGGCTGGTCCTTTGTACCTTTGTGAGTCATTTGCATTTTTGCCTACTGCCTGCGCCTGTTGGCCTGATTATGAAAGATGCTGCGTGGGTGATAAATGGCTCTGCCAGACTCCAGATGACTCCCCATCCTACTCCACTCCACCCCATTTCATCCCCATTCCAATCTTCAGTTTTGTTGCATTTCCAAAATAGACACCAAAAATGTTAAAATCTTTGCAACCCCAGCAGCAACAACTCGTTAACCCCTTGCTGGCTGGTTTTCAGGCCAGATTAGCTGATGGCCTTCCACAATTTATTTCACTTCATTCCCCTTGCCACTACCACCATTCTCTCTCCTCAGCTGACAAGGGTTGAGGCGACTGAGACCAATCTAATAGATTCCGATTGAGATTTAATTATTTCACTTAATTTTCTAGCTGACTTCATGTGGCTGACTTTGTGCTTAACTTTCATGTCCACGTCCTTTAACAAGTTAATGAAGCGAATAAATTTCTTGGCAATTATTTTGCGGATTCTCTTAATTGACCTCAACTCAAGATGCGCCTCAACTCAAGAAGACGCCAAGCTGCCAAGATGCCAAGATGCCAAACTGGCCGGGAGGCCAATGGATAAATGGTTGGCTAAAAGGCAATAAACATGCTTCTGTTGCCGGCCAACTAATTTGCAGCAGATTAAATAATTATAGCACACTCTTAACTTGGCCACAAACATACATAAAAAAATAAAAGCATTTTCTGTTGATTACCTGCATCGAATGATAGCTCATTTAATTAACTTCTGATACATACATATGTATGTATGATGAGAGCAAACTATTTACAAATCTGTTCTATGGTGACACTTATCTATTTAATTTTTTAGTTAATTAATGTGTCAAGTTATTGTGTAAACAAGAAAATAACACACACATGTTTGAGTTTTATTATTTATATTAATCAATTTCATCATTTCCTTTTTATAATTTATCATTGATTCCCAAAAACATTAGCAAAAAAATAAGACAAGAGCAATGTATTCAAAGAACATTTAATAAAATATGGTTGTTTTTAAATATATTTAAAACAATTACTTGACTTGTAAATGTATATTCAACCCTATTTAACAGATTCTCATCCCAACTAGTCTATATATGTGACCTTCTAATTTATATATTGCATTTAGTAAACATTCTCATATTTACACTTCTTTAATTCTTCTTTTAATTTTGTATTCAGAAAATGTCTATAATTAATAGTTATAGTACTTGTTATGGTAAGTTCGCTGCTTCATCATAATTATAGTAGAGTGGTGATTACACTATAATCATAACTCAAGTATTTGAGCATCGAATTTAAATTTCTTTTCACTATCCAAAAACCAATGAATGCATCCTTTCAATAATTATATACACCTTTCAACAACATAATTTGTAAACATTAGGTTTTTAATCAAGAAAACTAAAATTAAATTGACGAAACATAATGACAATTATCAATTACTAAACTTGTTTAAAGAGAATTCGCTGCTTAATCATTATTAGTCTTCTTTTCACATTAACAAAAGAGAAAGCTTACATATGTATGAACATACATCACATACTCATACATCACATATTCGTGCATTGTCTGCCATTAGCCAGAAGCTGAAGCTGATTCTGATACTGATGCTGAGCCTGCCAACTTTGAGGCCGGACGCTTTGTTTATGATGAGTGATTGTTATGAGTTGTCAAAAAGGCATGTTGCCCTAGTGTGTGTGAGTGTGTGTGTGTAAGTGGTGTGTGTGTGTGTGTGTGTATCTGGTGTCTGTTCAGCAGGAAATCCAGCAGGATTTGTTAAAATATGCCGCCAACATATGCAAATGTGTTTGTCTACACAAGCCAAAAGGCAGAGGCTGCCACAAAGAGAGGCAGACACAGAGAGCGGGAAGGAAAGGAAGAGTGAGAGGGAGACTGAGGTGGCCAGCAAGCAGTAGACAGTAGACGAGCGCCACGTGACGCCACAGAGTAGCCGGTGTGTGGATTGTGGACTGTGGATGCTTTCCACCCTCACTGAAAGTGGAAAGTGGAAACCTATCAAAGTGAAGCCGCCCTTCGGTGACAATCATCCCCTGCATTCAAGTTTTGCTTTAATGTTGTGACAGTAAAATAAACATATCCAAGTACCAAATGAGTGCACATACGTACTCGTACTTCACTATGAGTGTGAGCGTGAGTATAAGGAGAGTGAGTGCAAAGCACATAGATGGCAAATATAATTCATCATTCGCAGTAGATGCATCAAAGCCTGACAATAATTCCCAAGGCCAAATAGGACCGTCAACAGAATTATTATTATTATTATCAGTTCTGGAAGTCTGCAATGACAGCTAGATAGAGTATCTTTCTTTTTTTTATATACTCTATCTTGAATTGGTGTCTTTTATTTAACAGCTTCAACTTTGTCCCCTCGACCACAGAGGATAAAACACTTTCTCGAGTGGAATCCTTTTAAATAATTAATGTCAATTAGAGACAAAAGTTAATTTTGGCCACTCGTCTGATTGGAATGCCACTTGAAAAGGTCTCTCGACCTGTTACCACGATCTAGATAGGCAGTGGCAGCAAAGGGGGCGGGGGAAGGACCTCCTGTCATAAATATTTTATAACATCAATTACAAAGCACTTAACTTTCACGAATTTAATACGAAAGATGCTTCAGCCTCAGTTTCAGCATCAGTTTCAGTTCCTGCTCATTTATCGCATATGGCAAACAATCAACACTCGACAGGAAGAGCAATCATTTTTTTTGTTCCGTGTTTTCCGCTTTATTCGCACGGACAAGTGTAAGCCGGGGAAGAACACGTCTCTCTGTGTGTGTCTGTGTGTCTGTGTGGATGTGTAAGCCTCAAGCATAAGTCCATCAGGATCAGCCAGGGGCAATCTAAAGTGACTCGATATAAACCAGAGAAACACCCCCCAAAAACAAAAACAAAAAACAGAAGCAAAGTCCGACAGAGCCGCAATCCAGCGGCGTCTTGATACCATTGTCCTTGTTCGATACGGGCAATATTGAAAGTGTGGTGTGTGATTTACTTCCCTTAGTTTCAACAGCAGCAACAGCAGCAAAACAAAATCCCAATACCAAATAAAATAAAATTAAAATCTCATCAGGGGCATAAGTGGCCCGAATCCGGCCCCAAGGTTTGCACACGTTGTGGATGTTGATAAAAACAATATCAATACACATACATATATGTATTTATACCCAAGGCAAGTCCAGTAGACGTCGCCTTTCCTCTCTCACTTTCCTTTCCATCGCCATGAACACTTAGTCGCCTCTCCTTCGATGTCCTTCGAATCCTTGGTCTTGGTTTTGGTTTCGGGCGCGTGCCGTCGAGCCACAATCCCCCATTGATATTCATAGTCGATTTCTGCGTGGAAAAAAGCGCAAAAGAAAGCGTCTAGCAAAACGGGAACATACTTCTACAACATAAATAAATAAAATTTATGTTCTGTGTGCAACTGGGATTTCGGATTTGGAGATTTCACATCTTAAATATCAGATAACTACTCCTAACTGAAGTCACTTTTGCTCAAACACACACAAGTATATCAATCAAGTTATAAATATGGATTACATATAATTGTACTTAGTTGCGAGTAAATCTAACAATTAAAGAGGGGATTCACAAACAAGTTTTACAAGATGTTCACAACACAACGATAGTTATAAGTATACGATATACGTGTGTGTGTATAAGGGAATTCGGATAAATGAACAAGGAATTCAGTTCAAATCTGAGCTTTAATTATGAATAGTGTGCAGTTTTTACAACCTCCTAAAACTATTGCTGATATTCAAATTATAGTTGTTTATAATTAAATGCAACATATCGAAACGTTTTCCATTCTATTTATTGAAAATGTTGAGTTTTGACTGAGAATATAATATATTCAAAATATACTACATTTAAAAAAAAGAAATAGTTTGTTTTCAAATTGAAATATTTTCCCAGAAAGCCATAGTATTTTTACTACCAAACATTTAGAAATACAACCTTGCTCTTTGGACATAAAATATTGTACAACGCTCTTTATCTATTCTCAAACCTTCGCTAACTTATAACTAAGTATTTTTCAGAGACAGAACTACTGGCGCCATCTAGCGTGCGTAACTTTCAACGTGATTGCTTGAGTGTAAATGTGTTTGGAATTGCATCTATGAGACAGGGCAAATAGTTGATAGGGTATCTGTGAACTGTCTACAGGGAATTTCACCCTCATGTATTCGTTTACAGCGATCTCATTTGTTTTACTATAACAACACGGACAATGCCGGCTTAACCCTGTCAGTGTTCTGCATTAAAGTAAGTTGAAGTTGACGGGTTAATCCGATTGCCGAGTCCTCTTTTGCAGTTTGATAGAATATTGAATAACTTGTCATGTATCTAAATTTAAATGAAATTTATAACCGAATTAGCGAATCACAGATGTTTATATATCATTTATCCTATTTAGATTTAGCTTTATTGAAAGGTTTGTAGTTGTATGTATTACATACATAACTAAGTATATTTATGCCATTTTTTAAGTATATAAAAATTAATGTCAAATTCAATAATATCTCCAAGTTTAAATTAACTGGCCTATGAAAGCACGAGCATTATAAATAGATGTATTAATTTCTACGTATAAAGCTCTTTAATTTTTGGGGTAAGTAAATGAAGCTCTAAGGTTTCTTGTTCATTTAAATGCCACATTGTGTTTCTAAAGTGTCCCAAGAGATTTTTTGAGGCGTTAAAGCGTGGCACCCTCTTGCATGGACCAACAAAATGCAGTGGTTTCCGGTTCAGCAACGCCCCGGAGAGGCAGGGGCGGAAAAGGAAAGTCCTGGCTAGTGGGAGTTAATTCGGCAAAGTCAGTAACCTCATCAAAGAAGCAGTAGCACTAGCCAGTTGCCAGTTGCCTTGGCCTTTTGGGGCGTACCTCTGATGGAATGGGATCGGATGAGGTGTCGTCGTCGTCTACGAAAACTCGCACTCGTACTATGGCAACATTAGATTTACGCCAAACGACGTGAGGCGCATATGTTTATGAGTCTCGTTGAGATTGAGTAGTCAGACAGCAGGGGCATGCCGCATGGTTAACCGAAAAAACCAAGCAGGACGCGTTGCGCATAAAAGCCTCATGCCTCTTGCCTCATGCCGCTGGCCAAAGGTTTTCATAGCCGTTGACGTTGCCAGTTGCCGCACGCTGCTTGCTAATGGATTTCAGAGTTACCGCTACCACTGTGGATGCCACAGCCTCAGTCTGTTGAAGGGTTGCGAACGCTTTCATTGCCCGCCCGCCCGGCAGCATGCTTTCAATTTACTTCCACTTCCTCCCCTTCTGCTTTATTGTTGCTCCTGCTCCTTCTTTTGCTCGCTGGCTGCTGTGACTTACGCACCGTGAATGAATGCGTTGTTAGCAGTAGCAGTTGCCCAAAAGAGCACAGTTGTGCCCGAGGGTGGCGCCCTCTAGCGGACTTTGCCCGCACGCGACTTTCACACTAACGTAATAAAGAGCTCAACGACACTCAAATTGAATACGTCTCATGGTGCGAATGGCGTAATGATTTTCTATGTGGAACTCGATGCAGATAATGGTGCGATACCCTTACCCGCACATCCGTATATCCGTACACCCCCTCCTTCCCTCCTCTCCTCTCCACTCCTCTCTGTAACCCGCATCCATCGTCAACCCTCCGTTGCGTAGTGTCTGCAGACTGGGCGGTTTTGTTTTTGTTTGCGTGGTGATAGAAATTAACCCCTCAATTGAGGTTGAATTTAATTTGGCGCAAAATGGCAAGAGGGTGTGCGTGTGCCATCCCCCTTTCCCTCCCCCTCACCCTGTCTCTGGCCAACTCCCCCTTTTTGGGTGGCTGCTCATTTGGCTGCCGAGTTTGAACAGTTGAAAATGATATCGCTGTTAACGCTAAAGGGCCATTGTCAAATTGTCTCTTATTAATTATGATGATGCGTCGTGTGCCGCAAACAACGAAGGGGGTTGTTGTTGCTGTTGTTGTTGCATGCAACTCATGCAAATTTGCCTGAATTTGGCGTCTTTAACGTAATTTATTGCACGTTGGGCTTAGAGTGAAAAGTTAATACCGGAAGAGCCAGCCTACCGAGTATTCGAGTTTATACATGCATACATGTATGTATGTATGTGAGATATATTTAAATCCTCAACTCGAATCCTCTTTCCACATACTACTCAACCTCCTTCCCATAGAAAGGATTGAGGTGGGAATTGATTTGCACACGAAACTATGCAAGGTACCCCAACAAAATTTGCTTAATTTAGATCAGACAATGGCAGCCAGTTGAACAATAGCGCACAAAGCCAGTCCCAGTCCCAGTCAAGTAGTCACAGCATAAAGGCTTTCACTTTAAGCCGAGACAGAGACTAAGATAGAGAGAGAGAGAGACCCTGACCTGCGCCCCATTAAACCCATTTAGTTAGAAACCAACCAACCAACTGCCATTGTCGAGTGTTGTTAAGCTAATGGAAATTGACTCAAATGATTAAAGTTCAAGGAGCATAATTTCTAATAGCTAATTTCTTTTTATATACGATTGCTTTGCATTCAAATTATGAGAAATATAGATACATATAGATTTTTGATCTACTCTCTAATAAAAGATAAGTATGTCCTCAAGAGTGACTGAAAAAATGAAGATTACTGATTGCCTGGCTTATAATATTGACTTTTTAATACCCTGTTAATAAAGTAGAATACTAGAATGAAAACTTAAAAAAAAAAATATTGAGATATGTGAAAGGCTGGTTTATTTACGGTTGGATACCCTTCGAAATAGGGATAATGAGGTTACACCCAATAAAAAGAAGTTTTCTTAGATTTAACGATCCCATTATATTTTTCACTCAAGAGACTTTGTAAGCAATCGAAAAAAATATTGGTATACCAGTTCTTTCTTTTACAATAATTAATTTTTTTCTTTTATTGATTTATTCTTACGAGTAAAAAACCTTGTAAATTTCAATCAGAATTGTATAGAATTTAAAATTTACAAAATACTCTGTAAAGTTGTATTTGTATATTTAGTTATTGTAGCTACTTTTCAATTAAATTCTATGTTATTATGAAAGTGGGAATTAAATCAACTTGAATTATGTTAACTGTGCGACAATTGTGACTCCTCGCAAAGTGTTTACAAATAATTAGGGATGGCACGATTAATCATATGATACACTTTAATCAATTATTTTGCTCCCATTGGCGATTTAATTGTATCGTAAAATGTGATGCGATTAATTGAAACACTAATCGATTATTCGATCAAATAATCGCGTCGTTGCCATAATTTTTTCACACACATGAAGATTTTATTCCAAAAAAATACTAGCAAAAATATATTTGAAAATTTTTTAGAATTGTTCAACAAAATTTTATGCATCAAAATATTTTTATTATTATTAAATATTTTTTTTTTTGCCATCCCTACAAATAATAAATACAAGCCATAGAAATTGTAACTAATGAACCGAAGTAACAAGATCAATGGGTCGATCAAGAGACACCTCTGGCTGTCGCAGGGGGGAATCCCAGGTCCCAAATCCCAACCGAGAGATGCGACCCAAAAGCGCTACAATTTTCGAGATCACAGCATGGGGAACTTGGGAGATGGGGAGCTTAGGAACTAGCGCCAGGCAGTTCTGTGCTTGAGCTGTTGCTGCTCCCTTTGCGAGTGGGTTTCATTCATTCGCGATATTTCATTTCTTTATTAAGTCAATGCCATATTTTGTGGCTGTGGGCGCCGGTGTCCTGCTTGGATGCACAGCATTTAAATGGCCACAGCGTATGACGCTTCCTTGTCTGTATGTCCGTATGTCTGTCTGGTTGTCTGTCTGTCTGGTAAGTATGGGCAGAGCTTACTGTGGCTCACAGCTGGAGCTTGTTACTTTGATGTATTTGAGACGCTTTGCGCCTCGCGTTTATTTGTGGATGCGTCAGACGCAACAGCGGGACACCATTTGATTCGCGATCTGATCTCCATCTCCATCTCCCAGCATTCGGACATTTTCTCTACTCTCTGCTCCTATTCGCACTCATAAATTATCACTCAGAGCTGTTTACACATTTTGTCTATCGCAAAGAGTCTGTCAAATAGCATTGCACGTCAATTCATGCAGTTTATTTCAGTAGCGAACGTATTTCAGTTGGAGTTCGATGTAGTCAAAAATTTGAAAAATAATTACTTTATTTATAAAGATTACTATCAGGAAATGTAGAAAATATGTTAATTTTTATTTGAATAAACTTGGAACTCAAATTTTGTTAGTAATCGAGGAAGTGTTTACAAGTTATGACAGCTAAAAAGAAAAACAAAAAATTTAAAAACTACGAAAAATATCGAAATTTATTAAAAAAAATTGGTTTTACATTACGCAAAATTACGATGCAGAATCAATTTAGAAATTGGATAGTTCTATGCAAAATATGCGGCAATGTTGTCACTTAAGGTACAATTTCAATAAATGAAGAAAGCAAATGTGGTAATAGTTTATTTTTACAAGGCAACTGCTATATCTAAATTATTAATTGTGCTTCGATTAGCTATTAGGAGTACGAGAATGTGTATGTGTATGTGTAACCCTCACCTCTCACATGTGGTAGAATGAACAATGACGAAATCCGAAACATTTGTCAAACGCTTGTCAAAGGCTGAAAAGCTTGTGGCATTTCTATGAGACAATGCACGATTTCGGATTTCGAGTGCCACATTGGCGGCTGTATGGGCTAACATATGATGGCAACGAGTATGTTGGCTATATTGGCGTTGGTAACGTTAACGTTAACGTAACCGCCCATTAGCCACATGCGCGCCTGCGTGACACTTTGGCATCAATCAAAGTTTCACCCGTTCAAATGTGTGTGAGTGTGTGTGTGAGTTGTGTTTAGGTTTGGGTTACTGCTTTTTTGGGATTGGGATTGTATTGTATTTGTTGTTACGCCGCCTGCGTCGCAACGCGCGTAAAAAGACATTTTGACAAATTCAAGTAGCGCCATCTACACTCGGCTTTAATAGCTTTTATACTGCTTGTCACGATATTTCATCAGTCAAACGACCGCGGTGCGACCACGACCAACGTCAACAGCAACAGCAACAACAACTGACACACATGGCAAGAGTACGAGTCTTCAAGGCCGGAAAAAGTGGAGGACAACGCCGACACAGTAGCGCGAATTTTATTTGATGTTATTTCTATTTGAAAATGAGTTATTGGTGCTGGTAACAACCCCTAAAGTCACCCCCCAGCACTGCACAGCACAGCCCAGTCAAGACAACTCTCTGAGCCACGTTCACAGTGCACAGTCCAGACACAGACATTCACATTCACGTTCAAGGCAGCTTATAAACACGCAGACCCAAGCAGACCAACTCCAGAATGTGGGCGTGGGCGCGTCGCATAAATTTTTGGGTGCCAAGTTTGGCTCCCCTTTGTTTTGGATAGCACTCCCCTGTCCCTCTCCTGCCCATTCCGACCTATTACACACATGCGTTCATTCGAATTGCGATTTCCTTTCATTCGCTTCTCCGATTTGATTTATTTTATTTGTTTTGTATGACACCCGCAAGTGTTTCCCCAGTCCCCAGTGCTATCACTGCGTTATTGTGGAAAAAAAAAAAAAAAAAAAAAAAAACCAAAACCAGAAGCGTTAAAGCCAAATAGAGAATAAAATGTTAACTTGAGATATAATATTTATATGCGCACATATATATTCCCACGTCACGGCTGGCCAAAAGGGAGTGGTTAATCAAATTGGCTTTCTAACTGTTGTAATAACACACAACGATACGAAAATTATATGGCATGTTATTGCGTGGACAAGGCAATTGGTCATTATCAATGTGGACTCAAGATTTGTGATAATGAGTGTATTCAGTCGGATTCCCTAATCCCATAAACTTAATAGCTTGATTGATTGCCACGCTAGTAAATCCTTTTAATTGATAAAGTAAATAAAATATATTTTCCCGATTATGTGGCCAAGCATATGTTTGTAAACTTACAGCTTACACTAGGGTATATTTTACGAGTTTTTAATACAATTGTGAAGACATTGGCGTTCCCTAGAGATGGTTTAAAATTATCAAACATTTAAAAATTCAACTTATTTAGATAACAACTGGTTATTTTGCAATAGCGCACGCAATCTAATAAGAATGATTTTATTACACAATGCACTGCTTGCTTTTGCACGTATTCGCACTGCAAGCAGTACATATTATGCAACAAACGCAATGTTGCACTGCTTCCCGTGACTCTCCACTAATAATAAATAAATATAGGGTATTCACTTGACCGTGGCAGCCTGGCACATGGCAGCATTTCCCAAACGTCACAACAACAACTTGTACTGAAAAATTTCGTGCCATGATGTCAGACCCGGACCCTTGACTACGAAAAGTCTGGCATATATGCCCATGTAGAGATGATAAAAACACGATTAATAATCGATATTTTCAATCGAAATTTAGTATTTTTGT